>ONZH01014412.1:180000-329151 GCA_900303285.1 Rhinella marina
ACTGAAGGAAAACTGGCTTCACACAAGGACGTCAGACAGTATGGTATAGAGCAGAAGAGATGATCAGATTGATATTTAGTTTGGTGGGAAATATTCAGTATAAGGGCTCATGCACATGGCAGTAGGTGTCTTGCGATCCCGTCATTTTTTTTTTACTCCTGCAGAAATGTTCTATTCTTCTCTGCAAAACGGACAAGTATAGGATATGTATTTTTTAGCAGCGGACATGCGGATGGGGACCGCACATGGGTGTGGTGTCTGAATAATTTTGTGGCCGCATTGAGATACATGGGTTCCCATCCTATAAATTGCAGGTTGGATTGAAGACCAAAATTACTGTGTGCATGAGCCCTAACTTTTATCTATCTAATCTATGTAGCTACCGTATCTAAATAGTATATATTGGTATATATAAATAATTTTTAAATATATATATATACATTTTGCTTTTAATCCCACTAAAATCAATGAGTCAAATTGTCTCAAAACCAAAGAAATAAAGAAACAACAAAAGGTATAAAAAAAAAACATAATTTCTGACTTCATTGTGTGAATGGGACTTGATAGTGTCCTACATGTACCAGACACATTTTGGGGGGTATTTACCAATGCAGCTATATCAAACATAACTGCACTTTTGCATAAAAAATGGTGTTAAGAACAAATGTAATAAATGTCATCACTTTACTCAATATGAATGACAATTTGAAATTCTTTAAAATTGTTTATTTCTATGTTCGTCTAGTTGTTCGGTGACTAAAATATATTGCAGTCACGAAAACAAACATATCGGTCTAATTTCACATTTTTATTTCTAATCGTATTATATATATTAAGGAGCTGTTAAAAAACAAAAGATATGACCCCGAGGGTGCGGCCACACGGTCAGGTTTCTGAATGCAACCAGGAGTAGATTAAAAAAGTTGTATTTGTCCTGATCCACTTCTGATTTTGGCTTCCAAAACTGCATCAGGAAACCTGACCGCGTGGTCGTACCCTTATGAGTTCTTCGCAGAGTGCATGGTACAGCCATGATTCGGCAGTCTTTCCCCCTCCCTGCTTCTCGCATCTACACTGCACCCCCTAGGGTTTGAGATGACTCTAATTAGTGTCCACACATCACAGCAGTGAAAGGGTGCAAACACAACAACTGCAGAGGCTCCTGAAGCGATCATTTGTCCATCGCCCCGTCCCGATGGCCCCCTGCTGCTTCCATTCCCCCCCTAGAGGTTTTAATATGCAGAGTGCACCTTCCCTTTGCAGCAGCAAGGCAGTGTTCACACGTCTGGGTTTATTGATATCACATTGGACCGTTCAAGGCTGTCACTGGGACATTCAGCGTGTAACGGCCCCCTAAGGTGCAGCCTTAGCCGCCTCTCAAAGACCGACCACAAAAACTGCTCAGAGCTTCATGCAAGGTGAGACAATAAAAGGCATCTCACAGGGTTGGACATGCTTCAGAAAAGCCCAAAGATGCCCGGCTCCCCCCAAAGTTCCTGTCATTCAGTGCCTTCCCTTACAATTCATTCTTCATCTCAGGGAGAAAAGAAACTTTTAAGCTGACCATAGACATTAGAAGACAGTCGGCTCATGGGAGACCAGTTTACACCCGAATGTCAGGTTTGAACTCAGCCTATCATGTCCTACATAAGCGAACCCACCCAAAATGTAACGTCCCATCCAAAAATATCCAGATGGACAGAAGACTACGTCCACATTGACTCATCAAACCCCTTCACTGTCATTCAATATATGGAATATTAAAAAGGTAGTCTCTGCGATGAACGGAAAGCATGCGTGGTGCGCTCTCCTTCACTTCAGGGCCCCCGTTCTGTAGACAGGAGGGGGTCCCAGAGGCGAGCCCTGTATCTGTCTGACATTCTATCTATACATCATCAAATTTACTCTTCCAAGTCAACTGTACGTACGTCCTAAGTGTGCTACAGAATGTGGGAAAGAGAGCCGCTGGGTGGGTTAGATGTCACAGACCCCTCTAAGACTTTAAGTCATCTGCTGATCCGCGCAGCTGGGAACAGCAGGTGGAAAATGCACATATATTAATTAGCAGGTTCCTATAGGAGAAGATACGAGAGGGCAGGAAGCGTGCACAAGTGCCTGTGATCAGCTGCTCTGCCCCCAAAGTGTAGGGTTTAGAGCAAATGTATCACCAATAATTTTTAAAAACAGATACTGACACATTGTTTATTATAGTTTACTTTTTGGGTGAATTTTTTAGTTCTACTTCCAGTACAGGATTATGGGGGGAGCTGTTGGTAACAGCATTCAGCTACTTTCACACTTGCGTTTTTGCTGGATCCGTCATGGATCAGCAAAAACGTTTCCGTTAGGATAATGCAACCGGCCGCATCCGTTATGAACGGATTCGGTTGTATAATCTCCGAAATAGTCATGACAGAGCCGGCACTAAAACCATTTTAAGTCAATGGGCGCCGGATCTGTTTTTTTTCGTGTCCGAGAAAACGGATCTGGCACTATTGACTTACATTGTGTCTTGCTTTGCATTCCATGACGCACTCAAAAACGCTGCTTGCAGCGTTTTTCTGTCTGGCATGGGAACGCAACCAAACGGAACGGAATGCATTGTGGTGTACTCCGTTCCATTCAGTTTTCAATACTGGAGGAAAACAATTCAGTTTTCTCCCCATTGATTGTCAATGGGGACAAAATAAAAGTGTTTTCCTCCGGGTATTAAAATCTTATGACAGATCTCATTACCGGAAAGGAAAAGCGGAGATGTGAAAGTAGCCTTAGAGCACCGAAATAAACCTGTAGCCTCAAAATGTTCATTGACTTCTATGGGAGAGTGTGTAGGGAGAGGAGGAAGTATGACCATCGCCTATAGTGAATTATGCATCTTGTGTTATCTGTATAGGTATTACCAGTCATTGTAATCTTGCCTGTGATGATAATGAGATGACTACTGAGCAGTAATCTCTACAGAACAGGAAGTGTCAGTCTATTATAAGGCTCAGGGGTCAGAGTGAAAAATTGCAGGATTTCAGTTTTTTTTTTTATCTTAAAAATGTTTATCACAGAAAAGTAATTTAAACAATAGATCATTTTCTGACGACACATTCACTTCAAATATGCTTGAAAGACTTTAGGTCCAGTCAAACGTTTAATAGAGAGATCCCCGGAATTCCTTACTCTGGATGAAGGAACCTTCTATTTAGTCTCTAAGAACCTGGCACACCTGTATATACCGTATACCTCCGAACAGTTAAGGCCTGGCCCTTTCATCATTCATGATACTGGATCAGACCGTATTTAGTCCTTAAATATGGGCTTCAATTAAATGTAATTCCCGGGGGGCTTTAGGGTATAATGGTTAAAGTACAGCAGAAAGTAGCCTTTAAGAATAATCTGATTCTCGAGCTGAGAGATGACATTCTAATTGGACGCCTAGGAGTAAAGCCGCAAACTCCATTAGGAATCGTTAGTGATATTCACAAACCTCATTAGTTGATCAGATCACAGTTCAAGAAGCTTTTCTGTTCCAGAATGTCAGATTCAGCGGTATCAAGTGAAAATCCCCATTGAAATCAATATAAAACCAGATTTCACTCCTGACTGGGGCTCGAGAGCCTCTTCATAGAATTAGGTGGGGGGGATTCTGGAATGGCCACAGAAGCAGCATTTGGTCTGAAATCTACGACTTCGATGTTTCTTGTGTCACAGTTGGCTGGTTTAGCTTTGGTTAAAAATAAGAAATAAGCCGAGCCTTCGGATCCCCCCACCCCCACCCCCCACAATATAGCTCTGCAGCTTCTTGGACTCCAGCTGAGCTGTAAATCACTTTTTCATTTTCCGAACCCTGCTCCCCAGTCTGTTTGGTATTCAAGGGCACTACACCGACCCGGAGTGTCATTCTGCTTTGGCCGAATTACTTGATTAAAACGCATATAAACTATTACTGGCTTCATTTTCCTTCTATTGCTGCACGCTATGGATTCTAAGCTACATTAAACTGTAATAAAGTCCGGGAGGGGGAGGGGTGCAGAGTTGTTGCCGGTGTACCTCACATTCTGCATTCGAAGGGTACAAGACTTTATGAATTTATGTGTCTGACTTCAGAGACATTCTATATAAGCTGATGGGAGTTGATGCAATATGCTCCCAGCTGTTTGCAAGTTTGGGGGTCTCCGTGCCCTGGATTTGGATGTTTTGTGGCATAGCTCCACCCAAACCCTCTCCCCTCCATTGGACCTGTCATAACGGCAAAGAAAAGAGCAGCTGGGAATCTTGATATTTGTGTTTCTTCTCTTACAAAGTGAAGCAGAGGTCACCAAGAGATTAAGTGTGGATTGCAGCCCGTCTACCAGCCCTCCATCTTCACAATAAAGACCCTTGGCAAGTCTTCCACCATATAAGAAAAAATACAAAAAATATACAAAATACAAAAAAATAAAAAATTCATTTCCCAGGAAAAATCAAAAAGTAACGTTAAAACCTAACACAGACAAAGTACAAAAACCCATGAGGTTTTTGGTTATTTCTGCACATTTGACATCTGAGAGTCGTAAACTCGTAAAACCGGAGTAGACCGCGGATTTGTCCATCACATTCCAGTGGACTCATACATTTTCATTAAAAGTCAGCTAACCTGAGCACGATAAGGTCACATCCCCACTCATTCTGTTGCCTTCCCTGCTAAGAGGATTATGTGAAATTACTGAGCAGCAAATATATAGACAAGGTGGGCACATTTCAAGAGATTATCTGGATACGTGTACGCCGCTCAGAGCCGGGAACGTTAATGGTTCGGAGCTGGAGGCTGTTAATTGCATCATTATGAAGTAATAAGGATGAAAGGCTTTAAGCAAGTTCTCCAATATCTTTAGTTCAAAACTAATTTATACCTTGAGATGTGCGCCGAGTTACATTGACTCAGACTCGCAGCCAGAGGGCGCTCAGTTGGGCGACGAAAACCCAATGTGTACTCACTCTGCTTTTCAATGGAGGAATTTAGGATTCAGTCCGAGACTTGTAATTATGAGGATTCATAGCAAGTTCTCCGTCACCTGAAAGCTTGTGATTCTGCAAAATGAATCTAAATCCCAATGCAACTCTTAGCCTACAGGACCAAGAACGTTCTGAATAAAACAAATTCCTCCCCTACCGGCATAAGATCATCTTCCTTGTCTTATGCTCATTCTCATCACAAGCAGACTGGTCTTCAGTCACAATTTGTTTGAGAATTCAAGGGGTTGGCCACCTTTTAGGTTTTTTTTGCAAACCCCGTTCCTGGGCAGACCTGCAAAATGAAGCATACTTCCCTTCTCCCTGTCTCTGAGTGCTTGGTCCTTCACTCGCTGGCCTCGGCTGCCTTGCTCAGGTTCCCCCACAGTCAACATCTGCTATGATACTGCTGCAAATGAGCAACAAGAGCAACAAGGGCGTTATCATTACACCTAGAGGCTCTGCTCTCTCTGCAACTGCTGCGTCCTCTGCACTTTGATTGACAGTGTAAACATCATTACCCCTGGCCCTGTCAATCAAAGTGGAGAGGGCGCAGCAGTTTCATAGAGAGCAGAGCCTCTAGGTGTAATGGTAACGCCCCCGTTGCTCCTACAGGATCATTTGCATATTATAAAACATAATTTTTCTCAGCAATGCGGGCACATATGAACATGAGACCAACACAGATGTCTTCAGCTGCCAAGTGAACATGTAACAGGTCAGCCAGTGTCATAGGGACAAAACTGCTGACAGATAGCCTTTAAACAACTAAGTGAAGTTGCTTTCTGTACTCTAAATGTGGATGGGTTGCTGGACTGTCTCTTAGGCCCCAAGATGTCTGTATTTCCTCACCTAGCTCAGGTTCCTGCAAGCTGCTGTCACTCCTCACATCTCCAGACTTCAACTATGTTTACTCACAGAAAGGAGACCACCCCTGCCTAGAGAAACCCCGCCCAGTTGGGCACACCTCAGCCTAGAGAAACCCCGCCCCTGCCTAGAGATTGTAACTAAACCATGCGTTAATCCTCAATGTTCTAGCCAGAAGTTACATAATATGGAAATAACATAGTTTTACCTACCTACACATTGGAAATTATAGCAGATACAAAACTGCATTATTAGAAATGATAATCGGATACCTCTCATCTTTGGTAGTGGTCTCCTGTTCACTGTAGAAATCTGTATGAACATTTCCTGTTCACGCAGGTATATGGCTCGCCTCGTTGTGTATTAGAGCTTTTCTTCTGCAGCTTTCAGAGCAGGGTGTTATCAAGGGAAAGGTGTCAATTCTGACTGAATGTAAATGTTGAATGTTTCCACTCAGTGACTGCAACCAGAGGGTGTAAGGGTAGAAAATATTTGTACATTGAAGACCAAAAATATTGGAAATTCTTTATTAACTCCCTAAAACTGTGACCATGGATGTAAAACTGTTATTTGGTCAGTGACGGTGTACTCACAAGAAAATAAACAGGTGCTGTTCTTCTTTCAGGGAATCGCCTGGATGAAGGGTCAGATGTGGAGTCAGAACCAGATCTCCCGCTGAAGCGAAAACAGCGTCGCAGTCGTACAACCTTCACTGCTGAGCAACTAGAAGAGCTGGAGAAGGCCTTTGAGAGAACACATTATCCCGATATATACACCAGAGAAGAACTAGCACAGAGAACCAAGCTCACTGAGGCCAGGGTGCAGGTATGTATTCTAGGTCGATATGTATAATTGCAGACCGACCTAGTGATGTGCAATCCCATAGATAAAAAAGGCATTCACACTGTAAAATGCTTTAAGGAAGCAATATCAATTTTTTGGGGGGACATGCAATTCTGAATCACCAGCAATTTCCTAGCAGTGCAATTTATTTCATCCCTGCTCGATGCATTTTCAACCTATTCATTATAGACAGCTGCAAACTGTAATCTTGCAAACTGTAGGATTACATCATCTATCACATGCCTCCTGGCAGCTCTCATATCCTCCCCCACTCTGCCCTCCCCATTCCCCTGTATATTCTCTATGCATAGAGTGCTGAATCTATCATATCTGCCCTATATAAAGGACAAGGAAAGCAGTGAATAATAGCTAAGTCAATGCAATGATTAGGTGCAGAGTTATACAATTTCCTTGACTCCCACTGTTTATACTGTCTGTGAGTGCTGTGTGCAGTGTCTCCAGTGTATTTCTATGAAATCCTACTTCACACCACTCTACCCTTCCTATACTAGCTGACTTGTGACAAGAAATTGTCAGGGCTAGTCGAGATGTCCATCCCTGTCAATCAAGCAGTCTTCAGCTGCAGAGACAACCCCTCACCCCTCTGGTTGATGAGACAAATCCATTCGCTGATCACTATTCCTGAGCTGATGCACATAATGGAAAGACTCCAGGAGGAGTCTTCTCAATGCATTTTACTGCTGGTTTGCAGGAGCACAGCATCAGACAGCGATTTTAAAGATACAAATCATATAACTGGACTCAGCGACATTTACACTATAAGCTGCTTGCTGTACTTGGAGGGGTTGCTTCAGAGCCGACAGATTCTATTTTTAGCTACAGATACGCAGATACCCGGGCCCCTCCTCTGTCATCTAAGGTGCCCACCCCACTTCCTAGACTACCTGATGCACACTGTGATTTTGGTAGCCCAGGACACTTCTTGTTGACCTTGGATTGGCCAGCATTGCTCACATGAACAGTGCCGGCCAATCCAAGGTCAGCATGAAGCTCTTGGGCTACCAAATGCACAGTGTGCACCAGGTAGTCTGAGAAGCGATGCAGCCATCTTGGATGGCATAAGAGGAGCCTGGGATTGACGTATCTGCAACTAAAAAGATGAAAAAGAGGGCACCAGCTAAGTGTTCGGTTCATTTCCCAGTTGATGTAATTTTTTTTTTCTTGAACCGGAGGGTTCCTTTAAGTTAAATGGATGTGAGTCACTCTCACAAATCTATAAGTTAAGCTTAGCAGGCCCTAGATTCTGTGCAATGGGGGCGAGTATAACAATAGACACGGAGCAGGTGCTCGCAATATGGAATCATGGCGCTGATCTAACTTGTGGGAACTCTCTGACATGGACTGTATTTGACAGAGCAACTTCAGGTCAGATATGTACACAAAGATCCAAAGGATGAAGGGTGTGAACAGATTTGTTCATATAATAGGGTCTCTAGAGGACGGGGAGGGCAGAGATTGAGCAAGGGGGTACAGTGAAATGTAGTTATAAGTGTTCGTTCTGACAGAAGTGCAAGGATTAGGTTACAGGCTTGGAGAGGAGCAGCCTACATAGGAGACACAGTTTACAGCCTGTATATCACATGGAAGGTATCCACAGTGTACACGTAGAGTGAGAAGAGGGATAACGCTTGTGTCATGTGCTATCTATTTGGAATAGTTTGTGTGTGAGATAATCGGATACTCTGGTGTTATTATGGTGTTAATGTACTCCATAGTTTCACCAACACACTTGGCAGAAACGCTGCAGACCACCAGAGTGCAGAGGTCAAACGGAGGGGTCTGTGAAGTGCAATCACCCACTCAGCTGGGTTTCTGGGAAAACTGCCTTGGATATTTCTATTCCACATGAGCAGATTACCCCCGGCCTCTGGCAGCTTGTCCAGTAAACCTGCCAGTGTTCCTGCAGCAGCTGTTTGGCGCATTCCTGTCCAATTCCTCACGCCAACATCCTGGCAGCTGAAAAGTGTTCCCATCGGGTTTTGGCCGACCACCCCACTGCAATGCCCTAAGCTACCACAGTGCATGGAAAGTACAACTTGTCTTGGTAGTCATACAATGGCTTGTGAAATTTGCTGTCACTGTCATCCCTTCGAGCCTTGTACTTCAGATAAGACAACAGGAAGACTTGGGTCTAAACGAGAACACGTACATTTGTAGATTGCTCAGATAGTCTAAATTTAGGGATGGCCAAGCTGAGGCTCTCCAGCTGTTGCAAAACTACAATTACCAGCATGCCCAGACTGCCTACAGCTTTCAGCTTACAGCAGGGCATGGTGGGAGTTGTAGTTTTACAACAGCTGGAGAGCCGCAGGTTGTCTAAATAGTGGACCTCGATTCTGCACAATAAAGACGTCCCAATTTTTATCGTTGACGCTGTTTTATACTTTGCTATCACGACAATTACAGGCTTTATCTCTAACCTTTACAGGTCTGGTTCAGTAACCGAAGGGCGAGGTGGCGCAAACAGGCAGGAGCCAACCAACTGGCCGCATTTAACCACTTACTGCCTGGTGGTTTTCCTCCCACAGGAATGCCAGCACTGCCTCCATACCAGCTCTCTGAGACGTCGTACCCAACAGCCAGCCTCGCTCAAGGTCAGGGTCTTTGCTCTTCTGTCTTGTTTTAGTTCGTACACCTCTTCCAAGGTCGATTCTGGATCAGATACATCATATTTATGCTTGTAAATTATATTATTTTTACGCTGTTGCTTTACATTTATGTATATTTTGCCACATGTCTTACATCAGTATAGGTGAATGTACCTAATGTACAGCCCTAATCATGACATCAAACGTCAAGGCTTAGAGCCTACCATCACATTTAGACTATAAAATAATGTTCATGTATCTCTATTGATAGATGTCGGAAGCACAGTCCACAGACCTCAACCTCTTCCTCCTTCCTCAATGCATCAAGGAGGTTTATCAGCTGCAACTGCAGACACTGGAGCGGCTTATGGGGCACGGCATAGCTTCTCAACCTACTCTGATAGCTTCATCAACCATGGAGGACCTTCCAACCACATGAACCCGGTCGGTAATGGCCTCTCCCCACAGGTAGGCAGCAGTAGACTAATATGTCATATAACTTAAGGCAGTTGTCCAAGCATCAGATATTGATGACCTATCTTCGGGATGGTCATCAATAGCATTTTAATGGTTATCCAACACCCAGCACCACCATCGATCTGCTGTTTCAGGTAGCCCCAGTTCTCCATACAGTGTATGGAGCAAAAGCAGAAGGCTCGTTACACGATGTAGTTGCCAGCGCCGGTCTACTGCAGCCCGGTTCCCGTTCACTTGAATGGTTGCTGAGCTGCAGGTCTCCAGCACACCCACTACACAGAGTACAGAGTTGTCTGCTTCCAGCTCCATTCACCGCATAGCTTCTAGCACTGGCGGCTGATCAATGGGGGTGCTGGGTATTAGATCCCCTTAGGTCATCAATATCTAAGTCTTGGACAACCCCTTTAAGTGGGAAATGTCATTTTAAAAGTTCTTTAAAGGTTATGGACACTTGTGACATGGAAAATATGATTTTTACATACATTATGTTAGGTTACCTTGAATAAAAAAAATGCAACACTAAGTTTCAGGATGTGATCTTCATTCCTTCATTCATTTTCAGACCTCCTGGATCTATGTGTCCAGGATGCTGCTGTCTTCTCCTGCACGTTTGCCTTATAGGTGCTTTTCTCCCTAACGACAGCCTATGTGATCTGTCCTCCTTGTATCTTTTCCCCCCTCTACACACACAACAGCCATGTGCAACCCCCTCCCCTTCACTGCTGCGATTTCTATACATGGAGAGTAGGAAAGGGCAGAGCAGACAGCAGCAGGGCTCTGATGGATTGGTGTCAGATTCAGCAGCTAGGTGAAGGACTTGCACACACTCTGCAGAAGAAAATTGGTAGGAAATGTTTAATAAGGACTATTTAGAAAGTTGCTTAATTTTGTATTTAGGAAGCAAATGAGCAATAAAAAAAAAATCAGTGCAAAGGTGTCCATAGCCTTTAAAAGGCCAATCTCTAATCTACTATCAGAAGATGCTGTATGCCTGTCAGGTGGTGTTTTGACATGAATATGCATTATATGAGGTTATCAAGGAAGAGTATAATAACATCAGTGTAACAAATTGGGGCTCTTGCTTTCTTTGGCTACTTTCACACGTGCGTTTTCAGTTTCCGGTATTTAGATCCGTCATAGGATCTCAATATCGGAGAAAAACGCTTCCGTTTTGTCCCCATTCATTGTCAATGTGGACAAAACGGAACTGAACAGAACGGAATGCTTCGTTTGGCTGTGTTCTGATACCGGAGAGCAAAGGTTTTCTTTCCGTCCTGAGAGGCGGAGCAAAACGGATCCGTCATGACCCACAATGCAAGTCATTGGGGACGGATCTGTTTTCTCAGACACAATAGAAAACAATACAGATCCGTCCCCCATTGATTTTTAATGGAGTTCATGACGGATCCGTCTTGGCTATGTTAAAGATAATACAACCGGATCCGTTCATAATAGATGCAGACGGTTATATTATCAGTAATGGAAGCGTTTTTGCTGAACCCTGCCGGATCAGGCAAAAACGCAAGTGTGAAAGTAGCCATTATACAAGCAATGCAGAGTACATTGAGAGAATATCACTGATGATCCGCACGCCTGCACCTTGCATTAAAAGGATGCTCTGTGCCATGTCCACTGTGAGATATGTGCAGGATGCTATGCCCATGATTTTGTGCAGGTCATTTTATCATCAGATGAAACATTCAGCGCGATGTAGTTCTAGGCTTGCAGTACGTTGTATATGATACTAAATAATGGGAAAATCCCGTGCACCTGAGAGATATTGGGAACCGTGGGGAGCCTTGGATGTTCTCGAGAATGCAGGAAGGGAACTATATTGAGCATGGTAAGTATCCCTGGATATGTCGAGGGCTGCGGAGAGTGGAAAATATTGGGCACTACAGGGCGCCTTGGAGACTGCAAGGAATAGAAAATAATTATAAGGAGCGCAGTATATTATATTGGCTAATGTGTGGACTGAGATATATTGAACACTCTAGGCGTGGAAGATACTGAGCTCAGTGGGAAGTAATAAAGATGTTGGGGACTATCGGTAGTAGGAGATTCTGAGCTCTGGGATTATGTTAGGGAGTACAGCGGTTAAGGCCAGGCTTTCCACACTCATTAAGGAACAGAAAATTACTTTTTTTCGCCTATTTTTTTTCTTGGAAAATATTCTAGATATCCAATATCTCATTATCTTGATCTAGAATGACATGCCTTTAATCTTGCGTAGTTAATTGCCAGCACTGTGTGGCACATCGGCCACACAAGAGTAAAGCAGGGTTAAAACTAGGATGGCGACATGCCTGGTAAATGCGCGGTTCGCCATTACAATTAATTATCACTAACGTATCAAGTTTGTTAACGCAGCCACTAGATACTTAGTGTGGCTTTATTTCGTAAATTTAGACCTGTCTAAATAAATTCCTTTATTTGATGGTATAAATTATGAAATGTGCGGCAAACACACGGATCTGCTCTCTCGCCTATTTCTGATTTACGGAAACGTGGGTTCTGTCCTAATCTGCAAACAATTCTGAGGGACAGTATCCCAGCCCAGAGCGCTCAAACAGAGCTGAAGTATGACATAAAGAGCTTAATCCATTAATATATTAAGCTTGATTTCCAGTAGCTGACAGCTCACGTAACGCCCATTACCAGATTTTATGTTTGTCCTGTGTGTGTTAAACACGGACGTAATTGTCTTTATATAGGAAAAGGGTGTCGTCCACAAATTCTGGAACATTAGCATTACAAGTCTCGATTTCTTTAACTGGCGAATTTCACGCGGTATTCCTACGACATACTGGTGCTCTAACCTGGATCCGGCAATAATCACGTGTCCGTCTTGTATGTGCTTCCCCCTTTCTTCCTATTGTGCCCTGCTTCTTTTCTTTTCCAAGGCGCTGTGCTTATAATAGGCATTTAAAATGAGACTTGCTGGGCGCGGGAGGGGAACTGCAAGGGATGTTAAATACTACAAAATTAGAAAAAAAAAAAAACTGATGCAAATCATTGGTAAAGAGAAAATTATGTGCAATTACCCAGCGATATTGGGCAGCTCGGCCCACCCTCGACCAACAAGATCTCATTAACAAGCAGAAAATAAGATTGAAATGGTGTGTAAAAGAGCTGAAAAATGAATTTCAATGCTGCATTTGTCCACAATTACCCCCTCGTTCACACATATTTTATTGCAATTTTTTTATTCTTCTTAATCTTTCCATCCCTCAAAGCAGATTGGCGACATCCTAGCATTACAGAGGCTGAGGGAGCGAGCATTAAGGATTTTTCCCTCTCTGAAAGTGAGCCCTGCTCCCTGCTTCTCGCCGGCTGCTGCGCGTGGATAACACAGCGGTACTCAGACACAGACGACAGGGCAGAGCAGCGCTAGGGATTGGTCAGAGTGCGATAAGACGGAGCACAGAGTATTACTTCTCTGGCTCTATCTCGTCCACTAGTAATATAGGGTGTATTTATTTTCGAAAGCATCTCTGTAGGGTTAAGTTGCAAATACAACCGTAAAAGGTAGGTTCACGTGGAGTTTTTTGGAGGAGGTTTTGAGGCAGATTTTCCTGCAGGTTTTTCAGCCAAAGCCAGAAGTGACTTTGAACGAAAGGAATTGGAAATATAAAGGAATGAATTACACTTCTTCTTCCTGCTGGATCCACTTCTGCTGGAAAATCTGCCTCAAAACCTCCTCCAAAACACTCCATGTGAACCTACCCTAAGGGTACTGCCTCACTTAAGGTTTTTTGGCATCTTTTTTACTTGTAAAAAAACACAATGAAACACATGGGTATATTAGAAGCTTTTTGGGGTTGACATTTTTAGTCAAACAATATTTTTTCATGTTTCTTTTTCTTTATGATATCTTTGGAAAACGCATTAAAAACACCGACCCAGAGTATGCTGGGATTTGAAAAAACAAAAACAAAAAACAAAACTATTAAAGCACAGTAAAATGCCAGGAAACTTAAAACGCCGCTACAAAAAACGTGTGTCGTGCGTTTCATAATTTCCTATTGGAGAACAGGTAACGTCTAGCTGCAACAATTCATATGACTTGTTAAAGACCATCATGTGTTTTTTACTGACACAAAGTTTTACCTGCCTTTTTCTTTTTTTCTATAGAGAAGTTTGGGAATTAGGGCTCATGCCCACAAACGTAAGGGCTCCATGCCCATGGTGCAGACCGCAAATGGCGGTTCGCAATGCACAGGCACCAGCTGTGTGCATTCATGGTGCAGATGCGGACCCACTGACTTAAATGGGTTCGCAAAATCCGACAAAAGATGTCTGCTCTGCAAAAGATGCCTTAACTTTGGTAGTATCTTGCAGATTGCGGACCCATTCAAGTCAGCCCAGAGTGCACACGGCCGGCGCCTGTGTATTGCGGACCCGCTGTTTGTGGTCCGCAATACGATTTCCACGGCCATATGGTCATGTGCATTTACCCCTAGTCTGAAAAAGAACACCCACAGCATGCTGCAATTTCCAAAAATGCCAAGGAACCGAAGAACGCTAGGAAATTGTCATAAACAACATTTTTAGGGCGTTTCGTAGTGTGAAACCACCCTAAGGACAATGTTTATCAATGTATTAATTTTTTCAGGAGTGAGGGTCGGGGATTTGGGGGACTCGAACGAGCTTCCATAGCATTGCAGGTGACGCTAGGGAGGTTCGGCATGAGAAGCAACGCCGAGAAGCAGGTAAGTACAACCTCTGTGAGGGGCCCCGGCATATGGAGGGGCATTATAGATCTTGGATAACCCCTTTAACGTTCTAGGCATGGAAGAATTTTGATCTTCTGCAGATGGACAATCGTGGGAGCAGAGATTAATTACATTTCGTTTTATTTCGATAATATAAAATATGAATTGAGTCAAAGCTCGCTCATTACAACTTGGGTCTGTGATGGACGGGACATTTTAGGTGAATGCGGGTGATACATTGGGCCATTTTTTTTCTAGATCAGGATGTGGGCATCTATCCAGTATTTTACTGTTAGGTTTTATACTCCACACTTACATCACAATGAGGAATCCGGGATGCTGGGCAATGGGAAGCCACCTGCTGCCGTCAGTCAGGGTATTAAGAGCTGCGCATTCCTTTACACATGAGAAAAACAGAAAACCTCTCTATTTTCAGAGGCCGGAGCTGGGATTTCCTAGTGTCCCCAGAGAGTGAAGACTTCTGGTCCGTCTTGTTGCTCACTGCAGAGAGATGGAAAAAAAATATCATTTATTGAGTCCTGAGTTTGTCTCTACAAAAATTAACTGCTTCCAGGCATTACATGCAGTTGTGGTTTAGCATCTTCTGTCTCATGTGTTAAAAGATTTAGCTGAGAAGGTGACCAAAAGTTAAGAGAACAGAGAAGAAACTGAAGTTTCTTGAGTTAGGAGATTGCCTGATATAATATTATTAGATATGCATCCTTTCTGATAGGCTTGCCAGCCGAAGTACAGATTCATGTCAGCTTTTTTGCAATAGTCTATACTCTGCATTCCTGCCATAACCTGCAGCTATTGGCCTTGTCAAAGGCTATGGGCACCTCCGCACCCCTGTTTTTATTAATTTACTAAGTTCAAAATGTAGCGACTTTCTAATAGTAATATTTCCTACCATTCTGCTTCTGCAGAGTGTGTGTAAGTCCTTCACTTAGCTGGTGGTGCTGTTGAATCTGACATAAATCCATCACAGTTCTGCTCCTGTTTCTAATGGCTCTCTCCTCTCACTTCTCTTAGTGGTAGACTGAGCAACAGGGATGGGGAAGAAGTGTACATGTAAGTTTTGTGTGGCGAGAAGGGAGAAGATCTAGGGATGGCACCTCTACAAGCTGTAGATAGGGAGGAAAACACACACAAGGTAGTCAGCAGGGGGAAGAGAGCAGCATCCTAGCCACACAGATCCAGTATATTTCACTGTGAGGTGACATGTCCACATGAAAAAAGTCTGAAACTAGGAGCAGATTGTAAACTAATTATCGGGAAGGGGGTCTAAAAAAACATAAATGAAGGAATGAAGTTTGCAGCCTGAAAATTAGTACAACTTAGGGTAACCACATATGTACAAATCACTTTTTTCCATGACAAAGGGGCCCATAGTCTTAGGAGTTTATTTGTTCTGCAACTTAGTTGAAAACACATTTTAAATCATATTAAAATCTTATAAATCAAACAGAAATGTGAATTTAGATGGACAGTTTATCTATTAACCTCAGCAGTAATAAAATAATAGATCATTCTCTATTAATGACAGAAAAATCACTTAGTTTTTGGAACAATTATTTCCAAGCATTCAGCTTTTCATTCCTTTAATTTTAGGGACATGCTGGTACTGAATGGTGATCATAATTATCACACATAAGGCTCATTCCCTGCAGTTTATATGTAGTAATTACCTGATAATCTTTTTTATCACTGGTGGTTTAGTAGTCTATGCTTGACCCATAAAGAGGACTTGTAACCATTCCTGACATATCCTGACAAACGGGGAACATCTATTCTTATGGTGTGCCATTCCTTTATTAATCCTGCTAGAAGATATGTAGAAATTGCTAGTTTGAAATGAAGGGTCCAGCTGGGGGCATGTCCCTGCACAGTCTGACAATGGCAGAACCCAACTGGTAACACTCATCTGAAACTTCAGTGCAAACTGCTAGCAATTAATTCATAACTTCTAGCAGGGGAGCTAGTAAAATTGCGTCACTGCTCTGTCATCTTCCCCGGGTTGCAGCCAGTGACGTATTGTTTGTGATATTCCGTATACCACTGCAGCCAATGACTGGCCTCAGCGGTGTTGTGTCCCCAAGCAGCGTTGCACCGCTGGATCACATGCCACTTGGGAACACATCCCCACTGAGGCCAAGTCATTGGCTGTACTGGTGCATATGGCCATATCAATGCTCTGGCTGGAGGAAAACAAGCTAGGAACTGGAAGATGGATAAAGCCAGCACACAGGACACAAGCAGCGGGGAACAGGTAAGTAGGAATTTTTTAGGAGGTGATGCTGGCTAGGGGCCTTCCCTTGATAGTTAAGATTCCCTGGAAAACCCCTTTAATCACCTCCCCAGCGTCAAACGGCATCAGCAATCTCAGCCCTCTAGACTCCTATGAGTACGATCAAAGCTGAAAAAGGCTTTGGGTAAAGCTGCCCTTTAATACTGAAGTATAAAAGTGGCACTATGACTGTATACGGTACCACGTAAACAAGCCTGTCGTGTGCCAGTGTTCACAGGGATTTCCTCTGACAGTTTACCACATTTTCAGAAATCTCTACTTTAAATTCATCATTACGGCTTCTACAGAAAATAAGTATTTTATCTCTTTCATATCTCGAATCTCGAACAGTTGTAAATGATGGGAACGTAGCAACGAAAAATGGGTCCAATGAAAAGTTTGTGCGCCTGAGCCATCAGTGTTGGGCATACTCATCCATACTCGGCGCTCATGTTATCTGCTCCCCTGCGCATCCCCCTGTTCCCTCCCTCCATCCCTATCACTTTCTCTCTCCAGCATTTGATGTGGAGCACAGCCTCTCTGTCGCTTGCTTCTTCTGAACTGAGGGGATCAGTAGCGTCAGCAGAGCTCGTCTCTCTCCTTTGATCCATGTCCTGAGGCCGGCTTGACAGCAAAGCAGCATGGAGACAAAACGATTCAGCCAAAGTGATTCCTGACAACTGTCTCCCAGAGATAAGGGAGCCTCTTTCTTCCTGGGATTTTTTTTTTATTTAATACCTCCTCTCCATTTCTATATGAAGGAGAGTCTCTTTAAACGGGAGGCGGCAGCCAAGACATGTTGTATGGGAATGATACACGGAAGCTGTATCTCTAAGCTCCCTGTGGCCGCCTTTTCACTAGCCTCATGGCTCAGAAGTAGCAGAAATACAGACATGTAAGGACGCACGGTCCAACGTGGCTGACTGAATACAACACATGCAACTAGGGGCATATGAGGATAGATCCCAGGGGCACACATATGAGGAGCATGAATATATCTAGAAGGATGATACTGGGGATGGAGGTATAAAATATTGCAACTGTTCACGTGGAAAAATGCTAAATTCTAGTATAATGCGTACTTTACGTGCATGTTCAGATACAACGTTTGTGTACCATTTTGTAAGGTTGTATCATCTCAGACATTGGTGGAATATTGCTAGGATAGGCCACCAATCTCATATAGATGCAAATCCCACCGCTGGGACCCACTCCTATCTCCAGAATGGATCGTAGAATCAGTTCTATGGGAGTTCCAAGAAGAGCCAAGTGAGCGAATTCTGCTATTTTTGGAAGTCACATAGAAGTGAATGGAGTTCACACAGTGCATGCACAGCCACCTTTCTATGGGACTGCCAGAAATAGCTGGAACTCCCACAGTGGTGGATGGAGGGTGGCCACGCTTGCTAGGCTGGTCTCCGTTCACTTTGGGGGCCCTTTTCTCTACATCGGAGAAAGTCTCATAGGTGGGACCTACACCTATCTGACATTGATGAAATATTATAGTTAGAGATGAGCGAATCTATTTGCAGATTTGTTCCAAATCTCCGATTTTTTTAGGCACGAATCGAACACGAATTTTTTCTGGTTCGATTTGGATGAATCTCGTAAAACGGCGCCCAGCGTATAAGCAATCAATAGTGTTCTGTCACCACCAGACAAGAGGTAATTGCAGTCAGTTGCAGCCATGATAAAAGTAGATACAGTTACACCTGACGCTGTGTCAGACCGAGGGGATGGGAAAATGAAAAAATTTGTAAAGAATTTACAAAACAAGATTAAAAAAATCTGTTTTTTAGAGGACTAGAGGGGTTATATACCAATTTCCATGGCAATTGGAGCAACTTTGGTTCGGAATGAATAGATTTGGACCCCAACTGAACTTTTTGAAAAATTCTGCGAATCTGAAATGAACCGAATCTTGGAAGAGTCGCTCATCTCAAAAAAACGTAAACTGGCCTACATGCTTTGTACCTTTTTTTGACACTTTTTTGTGCCTTGTCCAGCAAGGGGGCAGGGCTTAGCAAGAAAAGGTGTGGCTTAATATGAGACACTGTGTTCCCAAAATGTGCCAAAATTTTGCCACCAATGTAAGCCAACCTATAGTGTAAAGTTAGGCGAAATACGTTTTGCTCAAAAGATAACACATGGGCATACAGATATAACATGGCCATTTTGTATGCAAAAAGCAACACGTGATCCCCACATATCTGTGTCAGTCAATTTGGCACTTATACCTAGCTCCAGCTTTATGACTGTAATGGCCCAGGATGCATCTAGCTGCACTGGGAGTATGTCTGCCACGGTGTGCCAGTTTGTGTCAATGCCGCTGGTAGGTGAATTTTTGTGAGTACCTTTGAGTATGTGTGTATTGCAGTGAGTTTCTGAAATCGGCTCTGCAGTGAAGAGCGAAGCCCATCTGGGCAGGAGGAGAACGGCACCAGGACTGTAATACTAGGGACTTGATTCTTCCACTGTGGGAAAGCCTAACTTACAGCAGCATGGCTATGAGGTAAAATTGAGTGATGCTATTCTTTGGATGGAAGCGAATGTGATTTGTTCACCTAGTGCACCCTAGCTCTGGGAGAAAATGCCATTAATATACGTAATTTCTGCATTTTTTGCAAATAAAGAGAAAATACACTTCACATAGTGAATATTCTGACATATTCTGACCCTTTTACCTGGTGTCTGGTCTCTTATGCGGCTGATGTAAAAACCACACACAAGTAATAGCTCTCTTCCTACAAATGGTAATGATGGGTCTCCCAACCTTCTGGAGGTGAAGGGTCGCCTGAGAGCAAGTGTTTTCACTTAGTTCCAGATGCCGATGTGACAGGTGTGAGCTAGTGATAAATTCCCCACCAGCGGCCAGTTATCCCAGCCCTGTGTGTGACAGGGACCAAGTCGTCCCAGTTCCCAGGAACAAAATACATCCTAATGAGGTACCAAAATCAGGTTCTCCAACAAACCCGGGAAAGTATGGTGGTGAACCTGACTGGATCATACATGGAGGCTGTGATGTATAAGATACTCTGGGAAAAAGCTTTTCTACCTGATTGTTAATGAGACCGATCTCCAGTGTCACAGCCTCACTCACTGATATAATGGCACCGATCACGAAGATCCATGCAACTTTGGCCGTATATCCACAGGTCGGAATCATCGCTTGTATTTAGTACAATGTAGATGGGGAGAAATTGCCAAACCCTCCAAGGGGGCCCTAAAAGAGGCACAATGGAGTGATACCATTGGGACAACTATGGATGTACACAAGGAGATGGTGGGGGCTCATCTGGGAGGTACAACTTACGTACAGGCTCGAATAGATCCCAATGATGGGGGTGCAGGCACTCTGTATTATGGCTACACACGTCCACGGGTCCAGCAGAACCGACGTGGACAGACATATATCATGTGCCACCTGTACAGGGCCCCACTCTGGTCACGGAATCTTCTCTCACTCACTGCTGACACGGGTCTCTCATATCACATGGACTCTTTAAAGGGAGTGTCACCAGGGAATTCACTGATAAATCTGGCACCATGCCTTGTAGGGCTCGCTCAGCTGAACGTAATGATACCTTTCACTTAGTGATTCATTCCTTCATTCTGGACAAAAAGTACTTTTAATATATATGCAAATGAGCAGTTAAGTGCACCGAGGAGGGGTCCAAGACACTCTGTGCACCTTGCTCCTCCTCCTTCCTCTGCCAGCCCCTCCCTCTTTTTGATTTACAGGGCCAGGTTCCTGCACAGTCAATCCACCAGGCTCTGTCAATCAAGGAGGAGAAGGAGGGCCTGGCAGAGGAAAGAGTTGGAGCAATGGTGCACAGAGTGGATAATGCCCGCCCTTTGTGCACTTAACTCCTACAAGGCTCTGCGCTTGGTTTATCAGTGACAGACTCCCTTTAATTGTCCGAGCTGCACTGTGATTGGCTGAGGATTCAGTATATTATTGTATAAGCAGTCTACTGACCGCCAGGGATACTGGGGTAGATTTACTATTGAAAATGTACCAGCTTTTGGCACATTTTGCGCCAAATAAACCGAGTGTACATGATTTGCTTCACATTTACCAACCGTTTTACACACTTTCCTAAGCTTTTCACACCTCCCAACAGGGGTGTGTGGCTGTATTGGGAAGGTGTGTGGCCTAAATGCACCTCTCTGTGCCAAAATTTTGGTACATTTTTACAGTAAAAATACACTAACTTATAGTTGGTGTCAACTTTTTGGTACATGAACAGGATTTTAATGTAATTCTGATTTACAACACTCCAAATTTATTTAAAAAAAAAAAAGCCCAAGAGCCAGAATAGCAATTTCTAGCAGTAAATCTACCCCACCATTATTAATCCTTTCACTGACCTGTACCACCAGGGATATTATCATTGACTCCTTCCCTGCCCTAGCTCACCATGTTGCCAATAACCCCTTCACTGGCCTAGACCAGCAAGGATATTATCATTGACTCCTTCCCTGCCCTAGCTCACCATGTTGCCAATAACCCCTTCACTGGCCTAGACCAGCAAGGATATTATCATTGACTCCTTCCCTGCCCTAGCTCACCATGTTGCCAATAACCCCTTCACTGGCCTAGACCAGCAAGGATATTATCATTGACTCCTTCCCTGCCCTAGCTCACCATGTTGCCAAAAACCCCTTCCCTGACCTAGACCAGCAAGGATATTAACATTAACTTCTTCATGCCTCACTTTTACCCCCACTGTGATTTGAGCATATGGGTCTTCTAGTTTACATTGTATTATAGAACTGCATTTGCAAAGGATACTCGATCCCGAATCTGTAAAACACGCAAATAGAAACCATACCTAAAAGAAGTCTATCATATGAAGTGCCTTAATCGGCGATGTCAGTTTCGGATCACTTTCTAATGCAGTCTACTTACCTCTTTGTTTAGTTTCTTGGCAGTGAACGGGTTTCGTCTCAGTCAAGCTCATCACTAACTTAGGTTTATTAACTGATCCTTATCAACTGCGAGCATCTCCCGTCTTCTGTTCTTGGGGTGAAATAAAGAAAATAGAAAACTAAATAAAAGTGTTTCTTGTTGTTATCTGGAGGAGAGATCAGCACCGGGCTCAGAGGAAAGCGCGTCTGTGCGGCAGCTGATGTATTTACCCTTGTGTGTTTGTTATGTGGCAGAAGCCAGGGGCGGAATTCTGCTAATTTTCTATCTGCTTTTATCCGGCTCCTTCTCACCGGCGGCTCTCTGCTCAGATAAGGGGATTAGTTAGGAAGCTGAACAAGAAGGTGTTTGACAAGGAAGAAGCTGGAAGGAAGATATTTGTTTCCCAAATAATGAAGCCATGTTTGTATGTCAATGTACACCCAGGATCCTCTTGTTCGGAAGCTGAGGGTGCCTGCAGGTCTCATTCCTTCTACGAAGGTACACAAGCCACTAGGTCAATGCCAAAGCCACGGCACTCAGGGGATCAAGAGCTTTACCACAAATAGCATCAACTTTGAGAATGGAGACCTATAACACAGCCGGGGCCAACCTATGGCTTTCCAACTTAACTTCTTTAGGTCTAGAAGTCCCAACTGTGGCAAGAAGGGAAAGCTTGGACCATGGTGGCTCAGGGGTTACCACTTGCAGAACTGTCTTCAAAACTGACCAAGGACAACATCTGCATGGAGCATGTTCTCCTTGTGTTTGCATGGGTTTCCTCTGAGTACTTTGATTTCTTTCCACACGGATTAAGTTGAAATTTAGATTGTGAGCCCCAATGGGACCTAGGACCAATGTGAGTGATGACAATCTCCGTACAGCACCGCTGAGTCTGTCGGCGCTATGTAAAAATGAAGACAATAATAATGATAGTTTCACAACAGCTAGAGTGACCTAGGATATCTTTTGCGTTCTGTAGCAAATAAAAATGACTTCTCTATATAGAGACTCCCGTTTAAGCCTATCCAATTATACTTAGCGGCTCTTAATCCTGACCTGAGGGTATAAGTAGTTTTTGATAGCTCTGACTTTATCAGTGGTGAGTGGATATAGTGAATGCACACGTTGTATAGAGCAGGTTGTGAATTGCTTGTCATTGAGGCTTGTTGTTAGAAGGTTGTGATCAGCGTTGCCAGGAAGAAGACATAATTATCAGCTTTCTGGTATACACGTATGGTGGTCCTGACCATGTTCAGTCATCTAATGTTACTTATGGAAGGAGATAGTTTGTTGCACGGTTCAGACTCAGAATTAAAAGGTGTCTTCTCATCTCAGATATTAATGGCATATTGTTAGGATATGTCATCAATGTCAGGTAGGTGCAGGTCCCAGCTATCTCCAGAATGAGGCCCCCATTCTGGACATAGGAGCATGCACGGCCACCTCTCTATTAACCACTATGGGACTACTAGAAAAAGCTGAGCACTTGGAACTCCCATAGGGATGAATGGCTGCACATGCTCGGCTGCTCTCCTTTCACTTTCAGGGGGCTCGTTTTGGAGAAGGGAGCTGGTCCTAGAGGTGGGTCCTGCACGTGCACCTCTCTGACATTGATGGCATATTCTAATGATATGACATCAATGTCTGAAATAGGAATACAAATAGACAACAGGTGCGCCATATTATGGCCTGATGAAGGCCCTGGTCCAGCCTATATAGCTTATTGAAAATAAATCACTGTCTTCAGTCTTTGGTCACTGGAGTACTAATTCCTTAGTAGGATACCTCTCCTGTATCATGTTTTAGACGCGTTTTGTGCCTTTGCTTGGCAAGGAGGCATGACTTAGTAGAAATGGTCATGGTTTGAAATGCTGCACCATGGGTCAAAATTGCACCAAAGTTTTGGTGCAAAATATTGTCATCGACAAAGCCAAACACTAGGTGGTGTACGGTTAGACGAAAGTTTCCAATGTGTCTGGCAAGACGGATTAGTCAATCTGCCCCAGTGCCTTTTCCTTACACCACTTTATGGCTCATATAGATTACATATGTATCTGTAATGCCCCCCCAAAAAGAAAGACTACTTACTTACCACTCCTCTTAGCCAATGTACCTTTTATAGACACCTTGCAAAACTGCTGAGAGAGTGTAAAAGGGTTTTAAACATATAAGAGCATGGCATGTACTACATATTTTGCACTTTATTGAATTTCTATACAACATACAAATCTAGACTATAACATAGCATAACATAACATCAAGAAGGTGAACATTGCATAATACAGTAGCCATGATACTAGGGTACCGCACCTTATCAAACACATCACCGTATCCATCCTTCTCAATGCTGACCTTACTACCGCTGGACATATATAACCTAAGTATTGCTCCCCAATGTCTTCTCTCCCCCACATCCTCTCCAAACTGTCAATGGCCTTCAAGACCTCTGTCACATACCACTCCGTAAACTGAGAGAGTCTCAATAATGGATTCACCTGAATTCTGATGCATCTTAAAAAACACGCTAAATAGAAATGGCCGCATCAAGCACGGTCAGCTAACACAATGACTGATGCAGACAGCTAACGCGCTTTTCACATTGTCTTAGAGATCCATTCACCCAGCTTCCACCGGGCTTGTATTCATCAGTACAGTGAAAATTCCTTGAGACAACCACACAAAATTATTGCATAGAAAAGTGGTCTTCTAGGGGGTGGTCTTCTCAAAGAAGATGACCAGTGTATGGTGGAACTGAAAATCAGTCACAGGAAACAGGATAGTCTTCTCAAAGAGCTGTTATTTTGGAGAGGTGTCACTGTATATCCTTTTATTTTTACTGTATAGAAAAGCGTAGTCTTACTGTATACGCCTTATTGACGGCTCACGTGTGATGTTACCACAGCTTTACTTATATTAAACCACTAGTTGTATAGAACTGGTCTTCTTAGACCCAGATTACAAATCAAGAAAAATGTTCACACTCAGAATACAATAAAATCATCCCGCAGCCTTGCTGTGGGCATTTTTCCTACCTGCCATACATCAAGGTAAAACACTGCTTGTATTCTGCATCCATCACCCAGCAATCACCGATGCAATACTTCACTTTTCGCAAAACACATTTTAATGGTAAAACCTGAAACCTCTCATTTCCAGGGCGGTGATGCCTGCAGGGGTCACTGTTGCTTTCCTTACCAAATTACGACATCCTCTAAGTTCAGATACAGAATTAGGCTACCTGCACGCGAGTGCGGGTTTGAAAACAGAAATTCCACATTGATTTTCGTGCAGATTTCCAAATCAGCACGTGCTACAGGAGCGTTTTGTTGCGGTTTTGTTGCAGGTCTCACCCTGCAGAGTGTACAATAGATTTATCAAATCTCATTCACTTTGCTGGAACTGTATTACGCTGTGGCTTTTTCTGCATGAAAATTTGTGCAGAATCCACAACATGTGGCCCCTGTTGCCTTAAAGGGCTTCTGTCAACGTTGTAAGTGAGGCAGGACAGTCCATAACACAAAGCAGGTACTATTCCAAAAACACATCAGTGCACGATAAACGTAATACAGACAATAAATCGGCTTTTCTAAACTCCCCGCTCACATGTCTTTTCTCCCCAGGAACAGACTGGACTGGACAACAATTACCTGCCAGTATTTCAACATAAAATATACAGGGGCAGATTTACTATTGAAAATGCAGTTTTAGGGGGTCATTTATTAAGACCGTCTTAGACGCCGGTTGATCCGCCAAAGTTATGAAGAGGCGCCGGCTTATACATAACTTCGGCATATCCACCGCCGATGTAAATCCATCTACACCAGCTCACTTGGCTTAAATTTAGACCATTATCTACCTACCGAAATCTGTGCCAGAAATACACCAAAAATAGGCGAATTTCTGTTAGTAAATGACCTCCTTAGTTTTTTGGTGCTTTTTTTAAGTAAAACTAAGCCAACTTATGGCGTCTTCAGTGGGCTGATCTGAGGTCTGATGGGGGCACAGTGGGCTGATCTGAGGTCTGATGGGGGCACAGTGGGCTGATCTGAGGTCTGATGGGGCACAGTGGGCTGATCTGAGGTCTGATGGGGGCACAGTGGGCTGATCTGAGGTCTGATGGGGGCACAGTGGGCTGATCTGAGGTCTGATGGGGGCACAGTGGGCTGATCTGAGGTCTGATGGGGGCACACTGGGCTGATCTGAGGTCTGATGGGGGCACAGTGGACTGATCTGAGGTCTGATGGGGGCACAGTGGGCTGATCTGAGGTCTGATGGGGGCACAGTGGGCTGATCTGAGGTCTGATGGGGGCACAATGGGCTGATGTGAGGTCTGATGGGGGCACAGTGGGCTGATCTGAGGTCTGATGGGGGCACAGTGGGCTGATCTGAGGTCTGATGGGGCACAGTGGGCTGATCTGAGGTCTGATGGGGCACAGTGGGCTGATCTGAGGTCTGATGGGGCACAGTGGGCTGATCTGAGGTCTGATGGGGGCACAGTGGGCTGATCTGAGGTCTGGTGGGGCCACAGTAGGCTTTTTTTATTTATTTTTTTATATTTTTACTAACATAAGAAAATCGAGATTTAAATCGTGAATCGTCCAAAATTTTAAAAAAATCGAGATTTTTTTTTTGGCCATATCGCCCAGCTCTAGCACCCTTATAAGTGGCGTAAACTTAAGGCTGTGTTACATTGGCCAATATTTCGGCAGATAATTGTTAACGAGCGTTTGAGCTGTGCCCTGTCATAAATTGAATACCTGCTCCGGCAGCACACGCTCTATCAAGATCAGCATAGTATGTACCGACCTTGATAAATCAGGGCCTAAGTTTACAATATTTTAGGCCCCTTTGATATCTGGCAATTGGGTCAGTTTCCCTCCGGCATGGTGGAGATAACAGCAGAGGGAAACTGACGAACTGATCACATAGTTTTCTATGGGATCGTTCATACTCATACTTCATCCGAAGCATCACTTAGGATGCCGGATGTCAAAGAGTACCAAAGAGAAAAACGCTGCATGCTATGTTTTTCTGTCCAGTGCTAGGAGTCTGTAGATGCCAGACCTTTGGACATACAAATCAGTTATGTTATATGCTGACAAAAAGCATTACTTTTGGACAGGTCTTAAAGGGGTTGTCCCACGAAACATATTCTACATTGTTCAAACCAGCACCTGGATCTGAATACTTTTGTAATTGCATGTTATTAAACATTTAGCATAGCCACTGAGTTATTCAATACAATGTATCTGTATAGCGCCACCTGCTGTTTGTTTTTTTTCTAATTTCTCCATCCTGCTGACTGAGATGGGAGCACATGCTCAGTTCCATCCTTCAACTGCTATCAGCTGCAATACAAAGGACATTCCCCCTTGAGAAAGGACACGTCCCCTGAATTGCCAGCTTGAAATAAATCCAGCAATGAACGGGAGATCTCTGGATCCATGTGCGGTATAGGGCGGATACTAAGTTTGTTAAAAAAGAGACTGTTGTGTACTATACCATATTGATTTTCATTTTTTTAAATTCATTGTGGGATAACCCCTTTATCATTCCCCCAACATCAGTTTTCTGGTCTTAAAAAATTGCAAACCTCGTGTGGCGTTTCTATGCCGCATTTGCCACTTTCTAGAGAAGGGCATATTTATGGCATATTATCTTCTTTTACGCCAGCTCCGAGCGGCCATGGATTGTACTTAAAGGGGTTGTCCGATGAAAAATATTCTACAGTTTTCAAACCAGCACCTGGATCTGAATACTTTTCTAATTGCATGTTATTAAAAATTTTGCATAGCCACTGATTTATACCATAAAATGTATAGCGCCACCTGCTGTTTGTTTTTTTTCTTATTTCTTTGACCTGCTCACTGAGATGGCCGCACATGCTCAGTTTCATCCTTCAACTGCCTCCTGAGCTGTGATAGGGAGAGCATGGACACGCCCCCTGAGCTGTGATAGGGAGAGCTGAGACACGCCCCTGAGCTGTGATAGGCAGAGCAGCTCCCTTGAGCAGCAGCAGAAAAGACACTCCCCTTGAGTTTTCAGCTTGATATAAATCTAGCAGAGCAATGAATGTGGAGATCTCTGGATCCATATGAGGTACAGGGCTGGTTCTAGCTTTGTTAGGAAGAGACTGTCATTTACTACATGATATATCATTTTCATTTTTTAAATTATTCATGGGAGAACCCCTTTAAGGCGCATGGACTGCTGGAGGATGCGCCTAATGTATGACAAGGTGCATCCACAAGGGATATCCTAGACCAGCGTAAAACGTCAGTCTATGGTAACTCTCCCCCTTATAGTCTTGCTCTAACACTTTATCACATTTGCTGCAGCTTGTGAGATATCCAAGAATCCAGTAAATTATAATAGATTTATCCTCCAGTAGTAGGGGCAGCTTACGAAGTATCAGGATGAAAAGCATTCTCTATCTCTTCTTTGTCAAGGAGGAAAATACATGCAAGCTGATCAGGTTTTAAACTCACTAATTTAGGCTTATCTTTTGTAACAGAAAATACAGATTTACAGGAAAGGACGAAATAAAAGCACAAAGTATCTTTTCTGTTAACTCGGCATCAGATAAGGGCTGCTTGGTGTAAACCACATTTTCAGCATCGCTTTGCTTTGTGTCATTTTTTTATCTTTTTTTTTCCTTTTTTTGAGCAGAACAAAAACCTCAGATATTTTGCTGACATTAGCAGCCTCCTTTCAAAAATGCAAACCAGTCAAATGGCAGTGACTATCCTCTGTGCACCCGGGTAAGGAGCGGGATCTCTCCGGAGGTGCTCCGTAAACAGGGCAGCCCCATCTGGTTAGGGGACCAGCTCCAGCTGAGAGACACTTCACTATTTATTTACATGTAATTACTGCGAGGAGGCGCAGATATTAACACTGTCAAGAGTAATTTGCACTGACATTTCCAGCGCAGCAGCAGTTCCCTCCCTCCTCCGCCGTCCTTCTGACTGGAGAAAGTGGCTGCAGACTGTCTATTTATATGCACTGTCTTTTCCAGAGACATTCGAGGAGGACACTGGGGATGTGTCCAATAGTGATATTTTATATACATAGCTATATAATAGACTACTGAGTACAATCGTTTTCATAACCGATGTGTGACATCCGCATTTTCCACGGACAGCACACGTACCCATTGGTTTCGATGTGTCTGTGCACATATCAGTATTTCCTAACTGACTGTGGGTCAGTGAAAAAGTCATAGACATGCATTACTTTGGTCCATGATGCGGATCAAACACGCCCAGTCTATGGGTCTGTGAAAATCACGGATACAACATGGATAGCATCTGTTTTTCACTGATAGGAGATGCACTGGAAATGAATTTTCAGCTGAGCAGCATCCGTGGAATACAGAAAACACACAGAGGGGAAAAAACGTATACACTGATGTAGAGAAAGTTAGGCCTCATGCACACGACCGTATGTATTTTCTGGTCCACAAAAAATACGGATGACGTCCGTGTGCATTCCATATTTTGCGGAACGGAACAGCCGGCCCCTAATAGAACAGTCTTATCCTTCTCCGTAATGCGGACCATAATAGGACATCTTCTATTTTTTTGTGGAACAGAAATACAGAAATATGGAAACAGAATGCACACGGAGTAACTTCCGTTCTTTTTGTGGACCCTTTCAAATGAATGGTTTCGCATGCGGTCTAAAAAAAACAAACAAAAACGTAATGGACACGGAAAGAAAATAAGTTCGTGTGCATGAGCCCTTAATACCAGGCACTTACTAATATACTGTGATTGTCCATGTTGCTTCTTTTTCTGGCTGGATGCATTTTTCCATCACATTATACACTGCTCGTTTCCATGGTTACGACCACCCTGCAATCCAGTAACGGTGGCCGTGCTTACACACTATAGGAACAAGTGTCAGCCTCTCTGGTGGCCGGGAGTGTGCATAGTTCAGCACTTTTTTCTATAGTGTGTAAGCACGACCACCGCTGCTGGATTACAAGGTGGTCGTAACCATGGAAACGAGCAGTGTATAATGTGATGGAAAAATGAATCCAGCCAGCAAAGGAAGCAATATGGAGAATCACAATACATTAGTAAGTGGCTTGTAGTAACTTTCTCTACATGATTAATGCCACTTACTGAAGTAAGACAACCCCTTTAAACGACCGTAACGGCCAATATAGACAAACATGTACGATCGTTTGTTCCAAGGTTGTTCATCCCTCAACCTACTTCTATCTAATGCCACCTGAAGAGTCATTACATATGAAGCACAGCCAATGATCTATCAATAAATTTTTTATGGACTATTTCAAGTAAAATACTTTGGGGAAGCTGGTAAAATGTTAAAATATATATAAAATAAGAAATAAAATGCTAAAATATAAAAAAAAATAAAGTCAGAGCCTAATAAATCTTATTGAGCAGATTTGTTCCGCTGGATTCCATATGAATGCCAGCCTTCATGACACATTAAAAAAAAATAACGTTCTGAGTCGTGTATATCAGTTCTGAAGACCACCCAGGATCTTGCTGAAAGCACTTGACCTCTTTTCTAATACTTTTGACACAAAGGATAAGGCAGCAGTAATTTCAACCAAAGCCTTGCAGTTTCTGTCTACACATATGGTAACACGCTACATATAATAGATGGGACAGCAACTGTCATGTAGACAGCACCCATCATATCAGTTCATTCATCTTTATAGCTGGCCATACATTTCAGATAGCTGTCGGCAGATCTCTCTCCAGACTCCCCTATAACCGAGCATGCATGTGTTTTTAAAAAGGGGGGATGTCTTGGCTTTCAGATGCATGTATGCTTGGAGGAGAATCTGTCTACAAGCTTGCAGACTAGCAGAATTATGAATGCAGTAAGTGATGAAGTAACATCAGATTTATTGGAGAGAACAGCGCTGCATGCTGCAGTATTCTTGCTGTAAATACATGTGGTCCAGCAGGTGCCTTTGGGATGTGATATATGGAAGCCACGACACAGATATAAAGGAATACTACAGGCTAATAAAAAGAAACTTTGTAATATATATTATCAGAAAAGATGCTTCCTTCTCCTCCCATCAGGCTCCTCATCTTTACTAACTCTCAGTTCACTGCTGACTAAATCTATCTTCAGTGAAGTGGGGCTGCCTGCTCACTCAGGGATCAGATTATACAATAGTCAACGGAGAGGGGGAGGAAGAGGCAGAGAGACAGACAGAGAGACTGCTGCTGGTTGTGATTTACTAACTAATCAGCTGAATTTACATCTAAACTGCTTGGTACCGCTATATAATATCCTCCATTACTACTACTGCCGTTTCTGAGGGTGCACTACAGTTAGGAAGCAGGATCCCCTGTTTCTGTATGTGCAGTGTATGGGTAGACATGATACCAGCTAGTCTTCACCTGCCAGGTGAAACAAATAATAATAAGGAAAGCTGCTAAGAAATCCCAGCTACAAGTCATATAATGGCCAGAAATATTGTTATTCCCCATGTACACAAACTCCTGGCAGCTTTTTCTGAATAATTACCTTAAGGGTCCATTCACACGTCCGCATGAACGGGACAGCAACCGTTCCGCAATTTTGCGGAATGGGTGCGGAACCATTCAGTTCAAGGGTGCCTCAAAAGATACGGACAGCGCACCGAGTGTTGTCCACATTCATAGTTCCCTTCCGCTGTCCCGCAAAAAAGATGGAGCAAGTCCTATTCTTCTTCACAATCGCAGACAGGAATAGGCATTTCTCTCATAGGGCCGGCCGGTGTCCATGTTTTGCGGCTCCGCAGATGTGTGAATGGACCCTAAAAGACAGTTACATTTTAAGCTGGTCATACACATTAGATGTGTATTGGCCAAGCTCACCAAGTTTAGCTGACCATCTAATGTGTATGGTGGTCTCCTGATGGCTGATATTGGGGTATATGAGTATAAGGGAAGTTGGATTCAATTGCTCAATGCTTTCCTTAGCGGGGACATAAGGCTACTTTCACACTAGCGTTTTAAAATTCCGGTATTGAGTTCCGTTATAGGGGCTCAATACCGGAATAAAACGCTTCAGTTTTGTCCCCATTCATTGTCAATGGGGACAAAACTGAACTGAAGTCCTGAACTGAACTGAACTCCTGAAAGCATTCCGTTCTGTCTTCAGACTGGAGAACAAACTGCAGCATGCTTCGGTTTTCTCTCCGGTCCAGGCATCCGCACCAAGACTGATCCGGAATGATCCCAATGCAAGTCAATGGGGGCGGATCTGTCTGGTGTGACCACAATGGTAAACGGATCCGCCCTCCATTGACTTTCAATGGAGTTCAGGACGGATCCGTCACCTACACATACATATATACAGACATACACACAAACACATACATACTTACATACTCCAGGCAGGCAGGCCGCACGTCTTCATGCCCAGGAGGCGTGCCGTTATGACGATTCCCTAAAGTGCCCAGCAGATGGCGCTGTGGGGAATCGTCATAGCTGCGTGCCTCCTGGGTGTGAAGACGTGCGGCCTGCCTGCCTGGAGTATGTAAGTATGTATGTGTTTGTGTGTATGTGTATGTATGTATATGGTACTGTGCGACATGTGTGGGGCCGGAAACCCACACATGTCCTTGCGGCAGTCCGGATCCGACGGCACCCTTCACCTGCCGGATCCGGACTGCCGCTAGTGTGAAAGAGGCCTAAGCCACTGCAAGTCTGACAGAATCTTCCTCCCCTCTATCAGTTGTAACAAGTCCAGTTGCTCTGATTTATTACTACCTGATATACCATGACCTGGATGAATGAGAATCCTCACAGACACCTTTTACCCTCTCCACATTTGCTACATTTGGCTATGTTCACATCTTCGGTACTTAAAGGAAATGTGTCACCAAAAATGTTTTCTGTCAGTTAAAACCAGATAGCAATGCATATGCTTTTTACTAACTTTTGTAATTACAGATTTTTTTTAAATTCTATTTGCTGAAAATGATTATGGGGGCGGCCATCTTGCCTGAGCTGTTCTTACCAGCATTAAGAAAATCGCTTTACAGCAGCCCCATGGGCCATAGACACAATGGTCAGGAGGGGACCTCATATACTTCTATGGGAGAGTTCTCTGGGCATGCTCTGTGACCAGTGCAGAGGTCATCGTACAAGGAGAAAATAGATAAGCTCTAACAATCACCTATTGAAAATGGAGGATCCTGTCTTATCTATACACCGAGGTGATATCATCACAGGCAGGATTGGAAGGGCAGATAAGCAGATAAATGCAGTAATGTGATCTGTACAGTCCAAGAAGTGGAGCCTACTATTACGCTTAGTGGCCAGTGTGAAAACTGAAGGATTGCAAGGTTTTTGGTTAAATATAGAAATTGACATGGAAAACTAAAAATAACCTCCAAAAATTATTTAATGTGTTAAACATAAAAAAGTAATTTAAACAATAGGTCATTTTCTGATGACATATTCCCTTTAATTCCAGTAGTCTGTTCCAGCAGAGGAACAGACTACCAGAGTTACTGTATCCAGCATAGCCGGATACTGCCAAGCACCTCCAGATCCCCATTGGCTATAATGGGATGTGACCGGGAGCCAGCTGAATTCCAGTATAAACGCTGGCTTTCTGCGAGATAAGTACCGCTGCAGCAGTATTTGTCCGGTCCAAAGCTCGCATTTATGCCAGAAGGCCACTGGCTCCCAGTCACATCCCATTATAGCCAATGGGGATCTGGCGGTGCTTGGCAGTATCCGGCTATGCTGGATACAGTAACTCCAGTAGTCTCTTGCTGGTGTTGTGTCCGAGATGTGAACTGACCCTAAATCTTCCACTGAGCCAAGCATACACACATGTGGGAGGATCAGGTGAGACTGGCGTCGGTCGAAAGAAATCTAATAAGTATAGCTGACTTAAAGGGAACCTGTCATCTCCGAAACACCCCCTGAACTAGAGTAATCAGTGTATAGTGTAAGTGATGCTGAATCTGAATATGTAATTTTTATCTTTATACTCACTTCCATTCTGACGCTGTGCTCCCACAAACCAGCAGTAAAATGCACTCAGTGGACTCCGGTGCTCACTCACATAATGGAGAGGACTCAAAGAAGAGTCCACTGAGTGCATTTTACTGCAGGTTTGTGGGAGCACAGCGTCAGAATGGAAGTGAGTATGAAGATAAAACTTACATATTCGGATTCAGCATCACTTACACTGTACAACACTTACTCTAGTTCAGGGGGTGTTTCGGAGATGACAGGTTCCCTTTAAGTTCTACGTGTGAACTGCATAATGATGTGCCAAGGTGGCCAGTATTTGGTTGGATGTCCAAAATCATATGAATTTTTTGTCTTCTTAAAATCACGACATCCGTCTTATTTCTGCTTTTTCTAGCGACTATTTTGTGTTATAAAATATTGGTGATAGGATGGAAAGTTCACTGCAGTTGTCCACAATGGAGTCTTCTCCTTTATGTACAATCCGGTAAAGAAGAATCTAAAAAAAGAAATCAATAGAACAGATTTACGCATAACTTTCCTATATGAAGCAATTGTCCACGTTCCCATTTTTCGTACTATACATTAAATGAATAATAGGAAGAAAATGAGGCAAAACAAGGGCTCGGGAGGAAAAAATAGTAACAGTAAGAAGTAACAGAAGTAACAGTTCTTCCAAATTAAATTAGGGCAAATAGAGATAGATGGACAGACAGAGCTGGGGGAGACGGAGGTTAATGGAGCTGACGCGTTTCAGTGCTGTGCAGATTTAACGTCTTGTGAGATGTGACAGCTTGTTTTCGCGGGTGTTAATCGGCCCTCACTGTCCCCTCCTTGTCACTGCCCAGTTTCTGTCACTGCCAATCTGTGTCCTAATCTGCCTCAATTAGGCCATAAGACTGTGTGCCTGCAGCCTCCCTCATTCCTCACACATAGATATTCACGCTCTACACAAGAAGCATGCAACACTTGGCTTCCAGAACATGTGTAAGAGAATCTGTCAAACTCCTGACACTGCTCGTCATTAGGTGGAAATAATTATAACCCGAGTGTGAAGATCATATACCTGAATACAATCGACAGGCAATGGGTATATTTTCAGTTTAGGAATTTACTTTTTAAACTTTTATGGACAAAGAAAAAAAGAAAACGAAGGTCTGCTAAAGTACAGGATGTTTTCTTTCAATGCAAAGGAAAAATTTTCAGAGACAATTATGTCTTATGTTTGTGGTGCATTAAAGTCATACTAGTCCAGCCCGATGTAATTATATATATACAGAAGCAATGTAATTAAAATGCCTTTGCAAATTGCAAGAATTATTGCAATATACATGCAATAAAGATATTGTAAGGCTTCTATGTACATTACATTAACCTCTTTGGTAGCACCCCTGCTTCTGGTCCACCTTCTCCTGCATTCAGTGGTGGACGGACATGCTCAGTAGCTTCTTTTCTCCCACCTTTTATTCATTCCTCCCTACTTCTGAATTCATAGAAATATACAGCGCTAAAGCTCTCTAGACAGTGGCAAAGGAAATTGTGGGGGAATAATATACCATATGCATCTCTGGGGCCAGTGGCGTACATAGAGAAGAAAGGGCCCCATAGCAAGGATCAAACCAGGGCCCCCACATAGGACAGAAGGGTTTCTGCCTAAACCCTTCTCAATGATCATTGGGCCATTTTTCCACTTTCTCATTTGCTAAAAGATGTTCCTTTAGAGGGTAGAGTCCTGACCAAGATTTCACCTCCCAACTAAGACTGGGCCCCTTCTTGTCCTGGGCCCCATGGCAGTTGCATGGTCTGCCGCTATGGTGGTTACGCCCGCCCCTGTCTGGGGCTATATGTGAGGGAATATATTGTATGAAGGAGAGGAAGGGGTGTTAAAGGGAACCTGTCATCTCCGAAACACCCCCTGAACTAGAGTAAGTGTTGTATAGTGTAAGTGATGCTGAATCAGAATATGTAACTTTTATCTTCATACTCACTTCCATTCTGACGCTGTGCTCCCACAAACCAGCAGTAAAATGCACTCACTGGACTCTTCTTTGAGTCCTCTCCATTATGTGAGTGAGCACCGGAGTCCACTGAGTGCATTTTACTGCAGGTTTGTGGGAGCACAGCGTCAGAATGGAAGTGAGTATGAAGATAAATCTTACATATTCAGATTCAGCATCACTTACACTATACAACACTTACTCTAGTTGAGGGGGTGTTTCGGAGATGACAGGTTCCCTTTAAGAGCTAATTCCAATGTATCCTGAGACATTCAGATGCTTTGCTGCTTCCCACTCACAAAAAGGAAAGAAAGTCTTCCAAATAGGTGAATAGAATAGTAATATATTCATGGAATAACCCCTTTAGCAAATCTAATGACTGGGAGGCAACAGTTACATCTACGTTTCCACCACCATGATGGCAGTTCTGACTGTCACGTTCTTGTGACGTTACTAAAAGACTGTCTATGCTCATGGCACTGTTCAAGGGGTTGTCCCCTTTATGGGACATTTATGGTATATTTCAATAACGAGGAATGAAGCTCAACACCGTGCATTCGTGGTGTCCTCTCCACTCACTGCTACGCCAGCACTCGGCTCACATCTGATGTCCCATAGCAGTGAATGGAGAAAGCTGCACATGCATGAGTGTTCTCCATTCATGACAGGACGCTGTTCTTGACAAATGAGCAGGTCCCAGATATGCCATAATGTCCATAGGAGACAACTAGAGATGAGTGAACGTGCTCATAACGAGCAATGTACCGCTCGGCTCCCCTGCGCTCACATGGGCGCAGGCAGCCGCTTCCGTCCTCCTCACCTGACGGAAGCGGCTGCCTGCGCCCATGCGAGCGCAGGGGAGCCGAGCGGTACAGTGCTCGTTACGAGCACGTTCGCTCATCTCTAGAGACAACCCCTTTCAGTAAAAGTTTTGCACTGTTTCTAGTATCAATGGTATTGGTGACTGGAGGCAAGAATATTTTTTATAGATCCAATAGTCTGTGATTTACCTAAAGGCTATGTACACCTTTGGAGTAAATTTTTTATGATTGCATTTAACTTACTTTTGGCTGGAAATCATATTTTCAATTGGCCTTTATTAAAAATATTGAGCTGTTCAGTCACAAAGGGTTAACTGTCTAGCTGGGTGACCCGTACTTTCACTTTCTGCCTAATTACCCTTATCTGTAAACTACTGAGAGGTCATAAACACTTATTTAAGCCACATTCTTATCAGGAAGCTAAGGATTGAGCTTTAATAAGAGTATTTATAAGGTCAGAGAGAGGAGATAAGGAGTCCGTCTGCTCCTCCGATGACGGAATTGAGAAAAAATCCACAGGCAGCTAGAACAGCTTCTCAGCTCTGTACACAAAAAAGGATTCCATATTAGAGGTCACTGTTAAGAGGGCGGGATGCTGTAGAGGTCACTGTTAAAGGAGCGGGCCGCTGTAGAGGTCACTGTTAAAGGGGCGGGCTATGGAAGAGGTCACTGTTAAAGGGGCTGGCCGCTGTAGAGGTCACTGTTAAAGGGGCTGGCCGCTGTAGAGGTCACTGTTAAAGGGGCGGGCTATGGAAGAGGTCACTGTTAAAGGGGCTGGCCGCTGTAGAGGTCACTGTTAAAGGGACGGGCTGCTGTAGAGGTCACTGTTAAAGGGACGGGCTGCTGTAGAGGTCACACTCGATATCTTTTAACGACACACACACACAAACAGTAAATGAAATAAATTAAATATACCCGGGCGAAGCCGGGTCCTTCAGCTAGTTGTTATTAAAGACCAATTGAAAAAGTGATTTTTAGGTCAAAATAAGTAAAACGTTTGTTCCAAGATATAAACCGATCCTCCATCCAGAGAATGGGGCATATGTACTGTATATGATCGGTAGGGGGTTCTCAGAATGAAGGAAGCACTGGTTGAGCTCTGTGAGGCTGCTGGAGATAACCAGAGATATTTTAACCAGGACTATGTGCAGTTTATTAATATAGTTGTATTAACAGTTGGACCCTGATCTCTTACTTTACTAAGTGCCGTCAATCAAAGCAGTCTTCTTGGAACAGCCCCAAATGGACAGTCATGTTACCAGACCCATCCACTGACCTTCTCACACCGCACATGTGCAGGTTTTACATAAGCAATGCTTTTCCATGGAAGTTGCTGACGGATGGGTAGTGCTGTTTTCGGTCTCCTGTTGGTTAAAACAGACATAAAGTGGCAACCCCATTTAAAGTTACAGTGTTGCATTTTCAGATAAAAGGAGGGGAAAAGGACTACAATCTAAGTAAAATGTGGTGCTGTTTATGAAATCAGTACATAAGAAACAGAATCTGAAGTCACTATTTATTATAGACGGTGATTATTGTGTATCTATACTTATAATAATAATCTATAAGTACTAAACACAAAACCTCTGCTCACGGGCGACTGTTCGAGGGTCTGGTCAATCTTTGAGACCTCGTTCCCCCTGATTTCATCCCACAGATCAACACCTGACACAAAGAGCCTGCTGAATAGGTGCTGTCATCTGCTCGCTGTCCTTCATTACACAAAGAGGCAACATCTTCTCTGCTAAGTGAGGCTGGGAACATAATTACAATCAGCCATTTGCAGCGTGAAAACGCTTTAATTAAATTTATGCAGTCATTCTCTCTAAATAGTCATATCTTTCAAACAATCAGTAGGCCTCCTCTTTCACAGCCCCCTCTCTCTTCAATCTCTTCTCCTTCTTCTCTCTGTTTTTTTTCCCCTGCTTTATATTATTCTTCTCATTTTTCTGCTCAGATTCTTATGGCTCCTAAAGTTGCAATCTTTTAGCACAAAGTGACTGGAGTTCAGTAGGAGATAAAAACGGAGGAAAGTTACAGATATTACCAAATGAAATGACAAAAGATTGCAATATTCTTTTCTTATACAAAGTAACCCAATTATAGTACAAATGTTTTCAGATGGCCAAAGAAGTAAAAACTGCACAGGAAAGTCCTTAAATAAAAGAAACATCTGAGTCTCCATAACTTAAAAAATATATACAGTGATCCCTCAAGATACAATGGCCTCAGGATACAATATTTTCAACATACAATGTCTCAGACTCAGGTCACTTCTCTGGTACAATATCTGGATTAGTTGCTAGTTATCAGCTATTCCTGACTGGTAGGCTACTTTCACACTAGCGTTTTAAAATTCCGGTATTGAGTTCCGTCATAGGGGCTCAATACCGGAATAAAACGCTTCAGTTTTGTCCCCATTCATTGTCAATGGGGACAAAACTGAACTGAAGACAACGGAATGCTCCTGAAAGCATTCCGTACCGTCTTCAGACCGGAGAACAAACCGCAGCATGCTGCGGTTTGCTCTCCGGTCCAGGCATCCGCACCAAGACGGATCCGGAATGACCCCCAATGCAAGTCAATGGGGGTGGATCCGTCTGGTGTGACCATAATGGTAACCGGATCCGCCCTCCATTGACTTTCAATGGAGTTCATGACGGATCCGGCTACACATAGACACATACAGACATAGACATACACATAAACATACACACACATATAGACATACAAATATACATACATACTTACATGCACACCGGCAGGCCTTCAGAGCGTCGGAGGGACAGGACGGCGTGCACAGATGACAATTCCACCAGGCGCCCAGCAGAGGGAGCTGTGGGAAATCGTCACCTGTGCGAGCCATCCTGTCCCTTTGACGCTCCGAAGACTTGCCGGGAGCATGTGAGTATGTATGTGGGTTTGTTTGTCTATATGTGTGTGTATGTTTATGTGTATGTATGTACTGTGTGACATGTGTGGGGCCGGAGCGCGGTTCCGGCTCCACACATGTCACTGCGGCAGGCCTGATCTGGCAGCACCCTTCACCTGCCGGATCAGGCCTGCCGCCAGTGTGAAAGTAGCCTTATATGTAAGGACTTGTTTTATCTGTCTTAGTTATCTGCTTATTTTTCTTAAATCTTCATTTTCTCTTATCTTGGATGACATTTTGGGGCTTTGGAGCCGATTACTCAACTTACACTGGTTTCATCATACAATGGTCGTCCTGGAACCAATTAATATTGTATCTTGAGAGAGCACTGTATATTTTTACATTAGATGCAACAATTAACACTGTGAATAAGAAATTGTAACATTTCCTTGAAGAGATTGTCTCAGAACAATAACATATGACCCATTTACAGGATAGGTGATAAGTGTTTAATTGGTCGGGGTCCAACTGCTGGGACCCCCAGTGTTCCTGAAAAGTGGTTCTTGTAAACCCCATTTGAATGGAGCAGCAGTCACCGCCACTTCATTCAGGTTCTATGAAACTCACAAAGTTTACTTCTACCAAACGGGAGGAAATTCCTCAGTTATGTATATGGTTATTATACTTTAAAAAACATCAACTTTCCTATGCAGTAGACAAGAGTGTATTTCCTAAAATTCGTTTTGAATCGATTGATCCAAATAATGCAAAAGATTCTATTCGGGTAGGCAAGGAGCACGCAGCCTTTCGTAGGGGAAAACTGCTAGTCATCGGGTAGGAGAAGAGGCCTTCCGTTGTCTTTATAAGGGCGCATTCACATTTCACATGACCGCACCGTATTTTGCAAATTGCGAAACACGGATGCCGCCAGTCTGCGTTCCGCAATTTTCTGAACGGGAGGCCCATTATAGAAATGCCTATTCTTGTCCACAAGAATAGGACATGCTCTAAGTTTTTTACAGGGCCGCAGAACAACGGATGCGCACAGCACGCGATGTTCTGTCTGTATTTTTTGCGACCCCGTTGAAATGAATGGGTCCTCACCCGATCCGCAAAATTGCGGAATGGATGCGGACCCATTCATACGGTCGTGTGAATGAGCCCTTAGGCAGGTTGGGGAATGGAGGAAGAGAAGGCGAGGAGCGCACAGCCTTTCGTGAGGGGGAACCGCTACTCATGAAGTATGGGGAGAAGCCCACCGGTTTCTTTGTTAGGCTTGGGGAATGGAGGAAGAGAAGGCGAGGAGCGCACAGTCTTTCGTGAGGGGGAACCGCTACTCATGAAGTATGGGGAGAAGCCCACCAGTTTCTTTGTTAGGCTTGGGGAATGGAGGAAGAGAAGGCGAGGAGCGCACAGCCTTTCGTGAGAGGGAACCGCTACTCATGAAGTATGGGAGAAGCCCACCGGTTTCTTTGTTAGACTTGGGGAATGGAGGAAGAGAAGGCGAGGAGCGCACAGCCTTTCGTGAGGGGGAACCGCTACTCATGAAGTATGGGAGAAGCCCACCGGTTTCTTTGTTAGACTTGGGGAATGGAGGAAGAGAAGGCGAGGAGCGCACAGCCTTTCGTGAGGGGGAACCGCTACTCATGAACTATGGGAGAAGCCCACCAGTTTCTTTGTTAGACTTGGGGAATGGAGGAAGAGAAGGCGAGGAGCGCACAGCCTTTCGTGAGGGGGAACCGCTACTCATGAAGTATGGGAGAAGCCCACCGGTTTCTTTGTTAGGCTTGGGGAATGGAGGAGAAGGTAAGAATCTTACAACCAACAATTTCCCTGAATCATAGCTTTACTAGTTTATGTTACTCACTATAGCGCTGACATATTCCACTGTACTTTACAGACATTATCATCACTCACAATCCAAGTTCCCTATCAGTATGTCTTTGGAGTGTGGAACGAAACCCATGCAAGCACAGAGAGAACATACAAAATGTATACGGATGTTGTCTTTGGTCAGATTTGATCCCAGGACCCCGAGGCACCAGTTCTAACTACTGCTAACCCCTGTACCTCTCTAATTCACCAGTCATACAATAAAGCTTGTAAGACTCTGCTGTTTACAATGACAGCATAGATCATTTTTGATGCAATTCTGGATTTTGTGAGAAGTGGTTTCTCTTGTTTCTGCAGTAAAGGCTCAGTTTTTACAATAATACCCCCCTTCCAAAAGTCAAAACTAGTCAGAAAAAAATGAAAAAGTCGTTTCAAAAGTTGATATTTCCATCTGAAATGACCCCAAACAAAAACAGACTTTTAGGAAGTTCCGCATTATATAGTGGGATAAATCAAAGATTAGCCCTAGTGAATCGAGAAAAGCAAGAGGAAAAGGTCACTCTCCTATAAAAACAAATCTCATCCTTATCTCCAGCTACTCTCTGTCCTCAGATATTTTATCGCGGCCTGACCTCCTTGTCATGTAGATCAGGCCTAGGGAGCTGAGCTAAGCTTGGCTAACAGATAGAGGTCTGTGATTGATCAGAGACAGTGCGGAGACTGAGCTGGAGAAAGAGCGCCCTGGGCTGGGATGTGTCATTCCCAGAACTCTTTGTATTCTGCCTCTTTCACATTTATCGAACCTTCCACCAGAAAGGGAAAGGGGGGCACTGCTGGGGTAGCTCAAAAGATCTCAGGAAATCTTGTTTTGAAGCAATAAGTCAGTGTGAACTCTCCATTACTAAAACCCTGGGGGGAAAATAAAAAGAAGGGAGGAGGGCTACCTGCTTAATCAGAAGAGGGTGAGAGAAAGGTGAGATATGGCAATTGGAAGGAAAGAGGTTTATTTCCTATTTCATTTAGTCTATATTCTCGGAGGACACGCTTCCTATACGACAGAGTAACTCTGCTAAGTTCCTAACTTGTTGATCTCTGAAAATACATGTTTTAATACACATATATGTATGTCGTATATCGGTTCAGTGTGTAATGAACTTCCTAGTCTACAATAACCTAGTGGAGATACATTGTATACAATATAATATTATAACGAAACACAGCAAAAATGATTTACAAGGCAAGAATATTTTAACGGATCTTCTGTATTATTTCATTTATATATTGCGCCAACATATTGTCGTCATTGTCGTCACTCACATCTAAATTTCAAATGAACCTATGAGTAGTAACATGGGGAGAACATACAAACTCCATACACGTGCTGACCTCCATCATATTTTCACCCTTAACCCCAGTGTTACCAAATATGTATTTTTCAGGCAATTCTGACCCTAGAATATGAGCCAAATTTTTAATAAAGGAAAATGAAAGTAATCAGAGAATCCCCCCCCCACATAAAGCCTCATTCACACGTCCGTGTCCGTGCTCAAATCCGTGAGCAGGTGGTCAGTGAGGCGTCCGTGAAGGATCAGTGTTGGGTCCGTTTTTTGCTGTCTGTGTTACATCCGTGTTTCACTGACACTGAAGAGCTGAAAAATAATTTTCAAAGCATCTCTTCCTAATGATCCGTGAAACACGGATGCAACACGGATGACATCCGTGAGGGATCCGTGGTTTTTACGGACTCATTGACTATAATAGGCGTGAGTGATCCGGGAACACGCATAAAGATAGGACATGCATCCGTGCTAAAAAAACGGAACCACGGACCGTGATGAAACACTGATGTCCGTGGCCTGTCCGAGAATCACTGACGTGTGAATGAGGCTTAACCTGCGACTGTGTCTTACACCTATTTCTTATTTATATCGGCCGTGTAGTGGAGAATTAGACTGCCCTTGGCATGTGCAAGAAAGTGTTATTTTCTGTAAAGTTAGTGTTTAATCTGCTAATATCCTTGCATACGGCAGATCCTATATCCACAGAGATAATATAAGGTTCCTGTCCGCATTGTATACGAGGGACAGTCTTTCATCCCTATCTTCCACTTTCATGTAGTTTTCTCTGCAGCTCAATTTCTCTTCCTCCTGCGGCCCAAGAAGTTGGAGGAGCTGATGGTCTCGAGATGGGGGATCCTAATTGCACTTGAACGTCTAAAGCTGACTTGGTTTATCATAAAGGGTGCAGATTTCCCTGGCTGGAGCCTCCGTGGACATAGACCCTCAGGCCCAGCTCAGAAATAGAGGGAATTAATTACATTTTTTTTTTTTTAAACTCCTCTTCTTTTAAAGTACGGATAGGATGATGAAACCTCCTGAGGGCAAAAATGTCTACTGAGGGAAGAAAGAGTGAATGTGAGGAGAGATATAGAGGAAGGGGCAGTAAAAGGACATATCCCAGCCTCAGAGAGAACACATCTCAGACTACTAACCAAGTGACCTATGGGCAAGGTTGAGAACCGCTTCTCTGTCTCAGAGCACACAAGGGTTAAACCTTTACATGGGGCTTAGCCGTCTCAGAGCTGTCCTGGCATTTGGTAGTTGTAGCTTTCGCTATTTCATGATCTTAAGACACAACCATGGGCACCTAGAAGTCGCATTTTCCTATAGTATTATCTTTTACGAGCGCCACTAATTTTTCCGTTCCATTTGGCTCAATGCTTAGCGCGGTTAACTCTTAGCATGCCTAGGGATACGGGGGCGAAGCATTTCATCCAGTCAGGCAGGCGAAAGGTTAATCTAAATAGAGTGTGACTGATTTGGGGCAGCAGTGCAGAGAGAGAGAGGAAAGGGGTGACAGAAGGAGTAGGGGAGGGAGAGAAAGCTGCCACTCAGACAGATTGGCAGGCTCCTGATATCCCTGCAGATAAAGTCTTACAGATGTCGCCTTGCAATTGATTTTTGGTTAGTGATGGTAATATACTAAGAAGTAATACATTATTGAGACGAGGTGATGGGGGAGTGGAGCCCCCTCCATACTGCAGGGGATTATACTGCCCCTTCCTCAAGACCTCAGCTTCAAACACTTCTAAAAATCACATTAACCTGTTTACAGAGGAACCGCCATCTCCTCCTCCTCCTCCTCTCCCCTGTCTATGGCGGAACTGCTACATAAGTTTTTTGGCAAAGTGCAGGGGGTAGGAAAGAGAGGTCATGAGGAAGGATAGGGAACTAGAGGGGTCAGGAGCAGGACAAGGCATATGTCTATGTTTAGAGCTATCCATTACCACAGAGGGAAAAAAAGTGAGCAAGCAATCCAAAAACTGGCCTCCTCGGCACTGAAGGTGTTAATTACTCATGCAGTGCCCCACACTGATTACTACTGGCCTAAGAAGTATGTATCCCCAGAGAATGTCCAAACCATGACCCAGGACTGGACACATCGCAGGAGCCAAGTATATAATGCCCCAAGAACGTAGCGACAGATAGATTTATGGATTTTGTTCTCCTGGTGTCTATGAAAGTGGCTATGCGAGACAACAAGGGAACAACTACACTGCGACATTCGACATTGTTTGTAATGACAGTCAATGGTGTGGCACTGCGACATGCTGTGACCTTGGATGGATTTTTTGGAAACTATCATGTTGCAGCATGTCGTATGTCACAGTGCGACACCATTGACTATCATTGCAAAAAATGTTGCACGACTTTTCGAGAAGTCATGCGACACATCGTCGTTGTGTAGCCCTAGCCTTATCGTCCCTAATCTCTACAGATTTCTATCACCCTGTCATTGCCTTGCAAGGATTCTAACACAATCACTACTACTGCTATTAAGCACCATTAGGGTACCTTCATACACTGCGGATTTTGTGGCAGAATTTTCCGCAACTAAAAATCAGTCCAGTTCACCTGAATGGGGCTTGCAGAAATCCATGTGCTTTCCCCCTCATTCAAATGAATGGAACTGATTTTTGGTCGCAACTAAATCTGCAGCGTGCAAAGGCGTCTTTAAAGGGGTTGTCTCACTTCAGCAAGTGGCATTTATCATGTAGAGAAAGTTACTACAAGGCACTTACTAATGTATTGTGATTCTCCATATTGCCTCCTTTGCTGGCTGGATTCATTTTGCCATCACATTATACACTGCTATAGAAGTCGATTCATTCCTAAACTTCGTTTTAATGCTGTACAGAGACAGGTCTCCCTACAGCACTGAAACAAAGTTTAGTAACGAATCGACTTCGGATCTTGGACCCCTAGTTCAGACACATTAGTAAATCTGGGCCTATGTACTGTATTAAAATGTATGTGTTTCACAGAGGCAAAATTCGCTAAGTCCGAAGTTGCGCAAGACTTCGGTGAATAACTTCGGGCTTTAATTCTACAACTTTAAAAACAGGAATCGGAGGTCGGCTCCATACAGCATTAAGGCCCCATTCACACGTCCTGATTTTTCATCCGCATCCTATCCGCGTCCGTTCCGCAATTTCGTGTTTTGCGGATAGTATGCGGATCCATTCATTTCAATGGGTCCCGAAAAAATCCTGTATGTTGTCCGCATCCGTTTCTCCGTTCCGTGGATCCGCAAACAGAAATCCTCCTGTCCTACTTTTCCTCCGATTTTGTGGTCCGTAGCCCAATAAAAGTCTATGCATCTGCAAAAATGCGGATGACATGCGGAAAGGCATCCGCATTTGCGGATTCCGTTCCAGGAGGGTAGAAAAAAAAAATTTGATTCCTCCTTCCATTTTTTGCGTATCCGCAAAAAACAGATGACATACTGATACATCCTTTCCGTTTTTTGCGGAAAAACGAAAGGATGTGCTTGAAAAACAGAGTTTTTTGCGGAACAACGGATCCATGATTCCATGTTTTCCATGATGTGCACAAATACGGACATGTGAATGTAGCCTAAAACGAAGTTTAGGGACGAATCTCTAACCCTTAGGGCTCATTCAGACGACCGTATGATATCCGCAAAAATGCGGATCCGTTTTTTTGCGGATTACATACTTACCCATTCACTTCTATGGGCCCTTTTTTTCCATTCCATGGCTCCGCAAAACAAATGAAACATGTCCTATACTTGTCCGTGAAAATCAGGACATAGCCCCATTGCAGTCTATGGGTCCACAAAAAAATGGAATGCTATCCTTTTTTTGCGGAAATCCGCAAAAAAACAGATCCGTATTTTTGCGGACATCATACGGCCGTCTGAATGAGCCCTTAGTCTAGGGCAGGGGTCAGCAACCGTCGGCACACCGGCTGTTGTGAAACTACAATTCCCAGCATGCTCCATTCATTTCTTAGTGAGTTCTTAGAAGAGCAGAGCGAGTATGCATGCTGGGAGTTGTAGTTTCACAACAGCTGGAGTGCCAGAGGTTGCCTACCCCTGGTCTAGGGTCTGTACACTTTTTTGGACATGCTCAACAAGGAGAGTGTGAGACTTAGTAGAAAGGGGTGTGGCTAAAAGCAAAATGGGTGGGCCTAAGATGCGCCATTTTGCCACCAAACTTTGCCACAAATCTGGCGTAAAAATGTTTCTCAATGTAAGCCAACCAATAGTTGGTATAGAACCAGAGAAATGCGTCTCTCCCTGCACCACATTTATCATCCAGCCTGAGCCCCTGTGATAGATCTGCTGCAGGTCTAGACCGCCGGTCTAAGCTTCGCCATCTTTACGATTCATAAATGTGTGTTTTTGGTCTACTAACAAAAAAATACAGCATAGGAGAAGAAGTGATAGGAGGTTTTAAGACTATTAACAAACTTGCTTCATTTTCCATTGGACGGACAGGGAACAATAAATAAAAGTATGGATGACAAGGTGTAGCTACCCCCCCTCAATGAATGATATAGCTGCTCCAGTTCCACCACCTTGCAGATCACTACATGATATTAAGTGGCACTTTCATTACTGATAATACACCAGGAGCTACAGTAATGGGATTTTATATCAGGTCTGTAAATATCACAGTCTATTTATGTAAGTATAATAACCTTCCTCGCCTCAGGATAACGGTGTCTGCTTTATTCTCTTCTTCTGAGATCTCTTGCATCTTAATGGGTTTATTTTCCTTTATACTGAAACTGAATGTTAAAGGAACTTCCAAGACATTTGTCTTGTGCTGGGTTTGGCTGTTTAATGCATGGCTGCTGACCAGTGATCTTCTTATTCCTACAGGTAATGAGCATCCTCAGTAGTCCCAGTGGTATGGCCCCACAGTCCCAGTCAGAATTTTCAATTTCTCCTCTGCACAGTGGGTTGGAAACCAGTAACTCCCTCTCGGCTAGCTGCAGCCAGCGCAGTGACTCCATCAAATCTGTGGACAGCCTCCCTACATCCCAGTCCTACTGTGCGCCGACCTACAGTACAACAGGTTACAGCATGGATCCAGTAGCAAGTTACCAGTACGGACAGTATGGACAAAGTAAGTGTCATTACATCTTCCATGGTCAATAGGGAAGCAGTTTTACAATTGTTACAGAAAGTAAAACGCCCTATGTATCCAGTCGGATTGTGCCATTGTCGTACAGTACATTATAACAAATAGCTCATTACCTACGGCTTTCTTGCTAAATCAATTTTACAGCTAATTGTACAGTGGCTTGCAGCTAGAAATTGATCTCAGCATGTAACAGATTTGCACTTACAAACACTCTATTGTATGCTAGAAGAGCAGGCTGCAAGAACAGAGCATTCATTATGGAGACAGAAGGACGACTTAAAGGGGTAATCCCATGAATAACGTAAAACGTGATCAGACAACATATAGCACATGACAATCTCTTTCACGTGGACACAGATTTATTTCAAGCTGGCAGTTCAGGGGGCGTGTCCTTTCTGCTGCAGCTGGAACTGAGCGTGTGCTTCCGTCTCAGTGGGCTGGACAAAGAATTTTGAAAAAGAGCAAACAGCAGGTGGCGCTATACAGATAGATTTCAGTCAATAGCTCAGTAGCTATATTAAATTTTCAATTACATGCAATTACAAAAGTATTCAGATCCAGTTGCTGGTTAGAAAAATGTGCAATATTTTTTTTATTGGACAACCCCTATAATGGATAACAACAATTGGAAATGGAAGAGCACTCTTTGCATCACTGCTAATCGAAGTGCAACCATAGCGATAGGTAGAAAAATATAATATAATCAAATATGTCATAAGATGCATGAATTGAGAAGACATAATACATTCCCAACCAAACACACTCCTCCTCCCTCCAACACATCATGGCTGGAACGTGCACCTATAACTTGCCAAATCTGCACATTATTGATAAATTTAGCAATTACTATACAGCTCCAAGCACTATTCTAGCCAAACACGCCACGCGTTAAAAGTGTCACAAACAAACGAAAAAGGGGGGCTGTCTGGTACTTTGTACTATGGGTTTGGGCACCCTTTGCTTTTTATAGATGCCACAGCCAGTACCAAACAGTACAGATGGTTTCAACAAAGTCAGCGACTATTACTTTCCGTGCTCAAAATTCAAACCATGTGTTTCAGCCGCCTCTGCTCCTGCGCTGACCCCGACCTTTCTCCCACCTCGTGCATGTTAGGGGCACACCTGCAATTAATAGTAAGAATCTATTCCAACCCCAGCCTCAGGCGTACCGGCCCTGCTATTCTTTCATTTGGGAGACCATAGGCAAGTGCTGATGCAAAGGAACATGATGGTCAATACCACTCAGTGTGTCATGGCCTAATGCGGTATTTATGACACTAGCACTTCTAGGGCATAAAGGACAAACAAAATGCAAAGCAATGACTTTTTTAAAACTAATGTGACATGATTTACCCATAAGTCATATGGTAAATACTAAAGCCCTGAATTATCTGCACCGCTGGAGGAGGCATTTAATTTATGACGAGGCGCAGACCTCCTCCTCCGGCAGTCCGTGCACCAGAGTGAAATCTACTCCAGCTAGTAGATCATATCGCTAGGATATGCCCCCATTGTCTTATAGGTGCGGGTCCCACCGCTGGGACCCGCACCTATTTCCAGAACGGAGCCCCCGAACTGAATGAGGGCGCACTGCGCATGCGCAGCCGCCCTCCATTCATTTCTATGGGGCCGCCGAAAATAGCCGAGCCAGCTACTTCCGTCGGCTCCATAGAAATGAATGAGAGCGCACCGCGCATGCACGGCCCGGCTCCCATTAATTTCTATGAGCGGTGCGCTCCCGCTCCGTTCTGGATATAGGTGCAGGTCCCAGCGGTGGGACCCACACCTATAAGACAATGGGGGCATATCCTAGCGATATGCCCCCATTGTCTAAGATGAGAATACACCTTTAAAGGGTTATTCCCATCTTAGAAAATGGGGGCATATCGCTAGGCTATGCCCCCATTGTCTTATAGGTGCGGGACCTATATCGAGAACGGAGCCCCTAAAGTGTAGGAGGGTGCACCGCGCATGCGCAGCCGCCCTCCATTCATTTCTATGGGGTCAGCTATTTCTGTCAGCTACATAGAAATGAATGGGATCGGTGGCGCTCCCATTCATTTCTATGGCTGCAGTGGGGAGCTGCGCCTGGTGGTGGCCGGATCCCGGGTTACCTGGGGTCCTCCTGCTCCCCGCTCCGTTCTAAATATAGGTGCGGGTCCCAGCGGTGGGACCCGCACCTATCAGACAATGGAGGCATATCCTAGCGATATGCCCCCATTGTCTAAGATGGGAATACCCCTTTAAATACGTCACTACGTTTAGTCCCATTGGTGTTTAAAAAGTTGCAAAACTTGGTTTTACGACTTTTTAATACTGAAGTCATGGCCTAGAAAGATGGTAAATATGTAAAAATCATGGCTTTATCATTTCATGTCAGCAATGAAAATCTATATCAGGATATTACGATGATGCATATTTGTCCAGCAATATTTACCAGATCCGTTGACTTTACCGGGCACTTGGCACACAGAGGTCTATCTCTGATGCCCACTTTGATAGGACACAGAAGCGTGAAAGAAAACCTAATGGATATGACAACTCTAATAAGCGTCCTGTCTGGACGAGTTCTCCCCTAGGGATACAGCTGACACACCACTGACGACTCAGATTTCTTTACTTATTGGCAGTAACTTCTAAATCAGTATTAATTTAATTTGGAACATTAACAGGAATGGAAAGCTTTTGTATTGTAAAGCGCTGGAGTTCTTTATGTGAGACACTAGAGAAGTTTTTTTTTTTTTTTTTTTTAATGCAACATGCTTTTAGCTTTACTGTTACCTAATTACATAGAACAGGAGAAATATTATATTTTATTACAAAATTGAATGAAATAAAAATATATATCTTGACTCCTGTTTTTCCAACAGATTTTCAACCTGCACAATCCAATGCCTTCTTTAAAATTGATTGGAAATCATTTGTATACGTAACGTGACTATAACGCTCCACTGTTTTCGGCTCTGTCTTACAGCTGCTGTCGATTACTTGGCTAAAAACGTCAGCCTGTCAACCCAGCGCCGTATGAAGCTTGGAGAACACTCCGCCGTCTTGGGCCTTTTACCTGTAGAGACCGGACAAGCATATTGAAGACTTGACACACCGGCAGATGCTGCAAGCACCAGTGTCATAGGGCTCTACACCTTTCAGTAAACATTCGTGCCCATCTCATGTACCGAGACAATGTAACCAGAAAGTATTGCCGGCAGTCGTCCATTCAATGTTCCAGAAGCCTCCGGTTGATTATGGAATATTCTGACACACTTATCCAGGCTTCTCCTCCATTGAACTGTCTAAGCAAATGACACAAGAAGCGATCCGGCTCTGACCTGACACACCATTCGGCTGTGAAATACCACGCAAATAAGGAAATTCTGCCATGATACCGCGACCAGAGTGCAAGCTTTTTTTTTTTTCTTTCCTGATTTACCCATATTTCATTCCATGTTTTATGTTGAGCTTGAAGAACATTCCCCCAGGCATTCCATAGAGCAGAATGGTGGAGAAGAGACTAAAAATAAGAATTACTCCAAGCAAGTAAATCTACGCTGCGCCTCGAGAAATACGCCAGAGATATGTTTACTTAATTGAAATATTGAAGAAATTAATGCTCTTTTTATTGACTACTTCTTTCAGTTTTTATATTAATTAGGACAATGTTGTCGAGTAAAAAATTAAAACCCGTCCTAGATTTTACAAAATAAAAACAGTCGCACTTACCGTGGACTAAATTCACCCATTCGGAGACGCGGAAAGTATGAAGAGCTTACTTTTCTGATGTCCGACCAGTGATATCTGAACTATTTGGAGGGGGTTGAACAAACAATATAGGGAATCTCACAGAAAAGTTACGCCAGTCATCCCATGAGAAAATGTCACAACCTATTGTATAAAATATTTTCTTTGTCATTTCTGCCGTAACATAACTTGTGGCAACTCCATTGTAACTAACAACTGTAATGACAGAGGTGATTGTATAAACCTTTGTACTGTACTAACGATATTTAATTTCTTGACATTCCAAGATAATAGAAAATATACAATGTTGCAAACGTATCTAATGATGAACACCGCCCTTACAGTCGCAGGGATCTCCCGAATGCTCAGTGTCTTGTAGTACACCTGGGTAACAAGACTGCGGACCAATAATAGGTTAGGAACAGACATATTGCTATTCCATTGCCGAGGAGACCACAAGAGAGGCTTTCTAGTCATGTTTCAGCTATGGGTTTGAGATATGTACATAGTATAGTTAACCCGATCCAGATGAGTCCAGTGCCGAAGCTCATTCCTGTGAATATGTTCACAACAGAAGATGTATAGTAAGGTTGATGTATATGAAATACGTGATGTCTTCAAAAACATTTATATATTATGTTTCAAGAGAAAAAAAAATATTCATAATGAGGATTGGTGGCGATTAAAGGGCATGTTTTTTTCCCAATATACCAAGCATTCAGCGTAATAACAAGACTTTTATCCCACTCTCCCGGGACGGGGGCAAGAAGAAGAATATAAGAGACATTCCAAATGGAGCTGTCGTCGCTTGCACATACGGACACTTGACATTCTTTTTTTAATATATATTTCTATAAAATGGACATTTGAGGGATGTAGCTCGGAGCCACAAGGACTGCGTGGCGTGGTTGCAGTATCCCTCCTAAAATGTATAATAATTGCTTCTAACCCTTTAGTCTAATGCCACCGACCAGGATCCTGTTATATAGCACTAGTAGGCATTCCATGCAAAATGACTGTCACCTCTGTGTCTGATTTCATGTCACTCCAAGTGTGCGCGTGTACATATATATGTGTATATATATATATGTGCATACATATATATATAATCCCACTATAATTTATTCAGCTATATTAAATAGTAGATTAGAAAGATAAACTTGTACTTGTTTTACCCTCATGGCTGCTGCCAGGTGTCTGCAAGCTACAGATAACCCCTCCGGCAGTGACAGGGTTAACTACCTGCGCCTGTGTGTGTTTTTTGTGTACCTCAGGCATTGCTGTTATGCATTAAAGAAGATGAAGCCTACTCTCTCTCTCTTTTGATTGATTATTGAGACGTAAAAGGTTTATGTTACATTTCAAGTTGAACATTTATATCCTTATTAGTAACGTGCAAAATAGTGATGAGCGAAGCGAGCTTTGGATGCTACAAAACTTCGGACTAATGCTGTACGGAGATCCGTCTCCATACAGCATTAAAATGTACGGGCTTATCTCCTCAGGATAGGTCATCATTATCACATCTGCGGGGGTCCGAGTCCCGGCATCCCCACCGATCAGCTGTTTCAGGGAACCGCTATGTTCACCGGAACTTTGGTTAGGGCTGTGGACTCCTGGCAGCTTTCCAAGAACAGTGCCGTACATCGCATAGTGGCAGTGTTTGGTATTGCAGTCAAGTCAATGGGGCTGAGCTGCAATTAGGTCACGTGACCAATGTACAGTGATGTCACTGGCCGAGGAAGAGGCCGCAGCGCTCAGGGCCTCTTCTAACAGTCGATCGGCGGGGGTCCCAAGTGTCACACCCCCACAGATCTGATACTGATGACCTATCCTAAGTCCTAAACATCTTTTCCTGGATAACCCCTTTAACATCAAAATTACATCAATGTACTGTAAAACTGACATGGTTTTGCTTTATGGTAACTGCAGAAAAAAGTACCTGTAGTGTTTTACATGTAATTTATCACCTGGGCAGATCAATAGCACTTAGGGTCTGTAAAAGTCTTAGAGGTCATTCAGATGGACAAGCTTAGGATGGACAGTACCTGGACTGAACGCGGGAGTCCTTCTTCAAAGTGTAACTGTCATTTTTTATTTTTTTTTTATATATATGTGTAATGTGTAGGGGCAGTGATACTGACCGTTTTTGTAATATACGTTAATTACTGTAATTGTACATTTCTACTAGAAAAATACCTTTAAAGTGGCCCATTTTAAGCCTAAGCAACATCCTTCTGTCTTCTGTTTACATAACAGTGGAGATTTGTTCAACACTGACTGTGTGATGTAAACAGAAGACAGAGGAGCGTTGCTAAGACTCACAATGGGCCACTTTACAGCTATTTTTCTAGTAGAAATGTACAATTTCAGCAATTAAAGTATATTCCAAAAATGGTCACATTACACAAATAAAAAAATATGACAGTTATACTTAGCTAAGTTATTGTAATGGGACAACTTCTTTAAGTGTATTTGTTACATGTAAACATAAACAGTTTTGCAAACAGGTATAATTTACAAATCATAGGCACATAAATTACAATTCAGGCTCAGTTCAAATTCCAGCATAAAAAGAAAGGACGTAACCCATTATAGTCAAAGCCACAATGGTGTCAGGCAGAAGCCAGATCTAGTGATTCAGAAATTGCGGCACATATGTGAACTTAGCCTAAAGCAGATCTGTTGGCAGATTATGCTGCCCTGTGTAAAGTCCACTCTCCTATATGCCAAAACAGCACAACAAAATAGTGTGTCATTTGGCCAAAAGGAACAAGCAACGTAACAAATCTATAAAATGCCCTTGTTAGGCTAGTTTCACACTAGAACTTTAAGATCTGACAGGCTGTTCTGGCAGGGAACAACTCTGTATTCCGGCATTGACGTCCAGTCCCATTCACTATAAATATGCGCAGAGCAGTTTTCATCCAGTCGATTCTCTGCATGTTTACTAGTTTCAGCCGGATGTCTGCAGGTCCTCAATATAGTCAAAGGAGCCAGCAGGTGTCAGGTAGCATCCAGCAGTGCCTGATCCAGGGCTGCTCCCTGCCAGAACAGCCTTACATGATTAGCAAAGTCAACAGTATCTTGAGCAACCAATAATCGACAACAATATTAAATACTAGAGATGAGTGAGCATGGTCGTCCGAGTATTAGGGTACTCGTAAGTGCTCGCTGCTTGGACGAGTATCTCGCCATGCTCAAGGAAATGGCAACTTCCGCATCCTGCTTTTTTGGCGCCTATAAACACAGCCAATCACAAGCCAGGAGACTCTGCGGTACACCCAGCATCACGTGGGGCCCTTACATGTCCATAGCAGGGGTTGGCTGGCCTGATCAGGTGACCCTGGAATATACTACTGACTGGCCGCGGTGCTCAGCTCAGATGCCGTCTGGATGTTGTTAGGGATAGAGCTGCTGCGTTTCAGGGACAGTGTTAGGGCCTGCATTTAGTTCTCTGTCAGGCAGGAATCACCCACAAAGAACCCAACAGCCCTTCTAAGGGCTAGAAGACATTTTTTTTGTCTCCTGGCTTGGCTGGCTGGCTGGCACTAGTAGTGCAGCTATCGCCATATATAACCCCCTTTTTTTTTAATGTTATATCTCAGTGATACAAATCCATTGCACACAGCACTGTGGAACCATTCTGTGTGTCACAGTTCAGTACACTCACTATTTTCTGTCCAGGTGACACTTTCTGTACGTCACTTAATACAACCAAGTCTTTTGCTGCCTGTCACGTGTATAGCTTGATCCCAAAAATCTCTGTGCGACATTTGTCTGGGTCGCAGTCTAAATAGCCACCGTCAGTAGGGTGTCAGTTAGCCCTATGATAGTTTCTGCACGTCACGTTCCAAAAAAAACAAAAATCCAAAACAAAATATATAAAAAAAATAGTTTTTTTTGTTGTTTTAGCTCAGTGATACAAATCCATTTCACACAGCTGCGTGGAACCATTCTGTGTGTCACAGTTTAGCACACTCACCCCAATCCGTATTTTCTGTCCAGGTGACACTTTCTGTACGTCACTGAATACAACCAAGTCATTTGCTGCCTGTCACGTATATAGCTCGATCCCAAAAATCTCTGTGCGACATTTGTCTGGGTCACAGTCTAAATAGCCACCATTAACAGGGTGTGAGTTAGGTCTACGATAGTTTCTGCACGTCACGTTCCCAAAAAAACAAAACTACAAAAAAAAATATAGAAAACCAAATATATATTAAAAAATTAGTTGTATTTGTTGTTTTAGCTCAGTGATACAAATCCATTTCACACAGCTGCGTGTAACCTTTCTGTGTGTCACAGTTCAGCACACTCACTCCAATCCGTATTTTCTGTCCAGGTGACACTTTCTTTACGTCACTTAATTAAACCAGACTGAACAAGTTTGTGGGTTTCAGTACAGCAGGCCCATTTATTTATTTATTTTTTATAGAATACACTTATATACAGAAAATGTTGAACCCCAGGGCTAAGGGTCGAGGACGAGGGCGTGGGCATTCAATTACTGCAGGGGGCAGAGGCCATGGTCCTGGGCAGGGTGAGACAGTACCTGCTGATGAGGGAGCAGGGGAACGCCGCAGAGTTACACTCCCTAGCTTCATGTCTCAACTTACAGGGACACGTGGTAGAGGACTGTTGAAACCACAACAGTGCGAACAGTTGATGTTGTGGATTGCGGACAATGCTTCAAGTAATTTGTCCACCAGTCAGTCTTCCACGCAGTCCACCCACGTTACCCAAGGGAGCACTCCTCTGGCTCCTCCACCTCAACCTCCTTCCCCCCCAGTCTGCCCCCTCCCAGGAAAATTTGGAATGTGATCCGGCATACTCTCAGGAACTGTTTTCTGGACCCTTCCCAGAGTCACAAACCACTTCTCAGGTTGCTGCTGACCTCGTTCCCGATGCCCAAGTTTTCCAACTGTCGCAGTCTGTGGGTGATGATGATGATGATGACAATGTTGAGGTAGTGGAAGAAGTTTGTAAAGAGGTGTCGGACGATGAGGAGACACGGTTGTCAGACAGTGGTGAAGTTGTTGTCAGGGCAGGAAGTCCGAGGGGGGAGCAGACTGAGGAATCGGAGGATGACGAGGTGACTGACCCAAGCTGGGTTGATATGCCGAGTGAAGACAGTGCTTCTGAGGCGGAGGCGAGTGCTGCACCAGAACAGGTTGTAAGAGGCAGTGGTGTGGCCAGAGGGAGAAGCAGGGCCAGAGCTGGTGCATCAGCAGCAACAGTTTCACGTAGTGAAGCTCCCGTGGCGAGGCCTAGATGTTCGCAAGTCTGGAGGTTCTTTAAAGAAAGTGAGGATGACCGACGGACTGTGGTGTGCAACCTGTGCCACACCAGGATCAGCAGGGGTGCCACCACTACTAGCCTAACCACCACCAGCATGCGTAGGCATATGAGTGCTAAACACCCCACTCAATGGAACCAAGGCCGTTCACCACCTCCTGCGGGTCACACCACTGCTCCTTCCCCTGTGTCACTCGCTGCCTCTGCTAGTCAACCCCCTGCGTCACTCGCTGCCTCTGCTAGTCAACCCCCTGCCCAGGACCACGGCACGAGCGCCTCCCGCCGGAAAACCACACCTTCGCCTCCACGATCCTCCACAGTATCCACCAATGTGTCCCAGCGCAGCGTTCAGCTGTCTTTACAGCAGACGCTGGAGCACTAGAGGAAATACAGTTCCACCCACCCACATGCCCAAGCCCTCAACGTCCACATCTCCAAATTGCTTAGCCTGGAGATGCTGCCCTATAGGCTGGTAGAGACCGAGGCCTTTCGCAATCTCATGGCGGTGGCTGCCCCTCGGTATTTGGTCCCCAGCCGCCACTATTTTTCCCGATGTGCCGTCCCAGCCCTACACCAGCACGTGTCACAGAACATCATCCGTGCCCTGACCAACGCTGTTTCTGAGAAGGTCCACCTAACCACAGACACGTGGACAAGTGCTGCCGGGCAGGGACACTATATCTCACTGACGGCACATTGGGTTAACTTGGTGGAGGCTGGGACCGAGAATGACCCTGGGGCCGCTCATGTACTGCCCACACCGAGGATTGCGGGGCCTACCTCGGTCATGGTCTCTCAGACGTACTATGCCTCCTCCTCCTCCGACCCCTCCTCCTCCTCCACCGAATTACCATCCGTGGGCACGGCGCCTTCAGTCGGTATCTCTAGGCACAGCAGCAGTGCCGTGGGTAAGCGCCAGCAGGCGGTGCTCAAACTGCTGAGCTTAGGTGACAAAAGGCACACCGCCCAAGAGCTGTTACAGGGCATCACGGCGCAGACCGATGTGTGGCTGGCACCGCTCAAGCCAGGCATGGTTGTGTGTGACAACGGGCGTAACCTGGTGGCGGCTCTGCAACTTGGCAGACTGACACATGTGCCATGCCTGGCCCACGTGTTCAATCTCATAGTTCAGCGGTTCCTCAAGACATATACTGAACGTCACTTTTAAAAATACGTCATTTTCCTCTCTTTCTCTCATTTGTCTGGGTTGCAATTAAGCAGACCACGTCTGCCTAATCTAATAGTTTCCGTGTAATTGCTCCATACTGCACGTCTTTTTCCTCTCTTTCTCTCTCTCCAAACTATTTTTCCGGATAGGTGCCGTATACGGTATTAAACTCAGAAGAATACATACCATACCGGTTGATGCTACAGTTTTTCCAAATTCATTCCGGCTGTTGTCACCACCACACACGCTAGCCCAGTGGGCACTCCTCTGGCTCTTCCAGCTCAACCTCCTTCCCCCCAGCCTGCCCCCCACCTACAGGCCCTCTCTCCAAACAATTTACCCGGATAGAGGACGTATTAGATATTATACTGATTTTTATTTGTTCCTCTTTTAATTGCCTCCTGACCTGTGATAGGCAGAGCATGAACACGTCCCCTTAGCTGCAGTAGTAAAGACACTCCCCTGGCCAGAGCAAGCTCTTTTTCCGTTTTCCGTGGTCGAAAAATCCATGAAATATAAGGTCCCAAGATAGGGGATGTATACGGTATTAAACTGAGAAGAATCAATACCATACCGGTTGATGCTAGAGTTTTTCCAAATCCATCCGGCTGTTGTCACCACCACACACGCTAGCCCAGGGGGCACTCCTCTGGCTCTTCCAGCGAAACCTCCTTCCCCCCAGCCTGCCCCCCACCTACAGGCCCTCACTCCAAACAATTTACCCGGATGGGGACGTATTAGATATTGTACTGATGTTTTGTTTTGTTCTTCTTTTAATTGCCTCCTGACCTGTGATAGGCAGAGCATGGACACTTCCCCTTAGCTGCAGTTGGAAAGACACTCCCCTGGCCAGAGCAAGCTCTTTTTCCTTGGTCGAAAAATCCATGAAATATAGGGTCCCAAGATAGGGGACATATACGGTATTAAACTGAGAAGAATACATACCGTACCGGTTGATGCTACAGTTTTTCCAAATCCATCCGGCTGTTGTCACCACCACACACGCTAGCCCAGGGGGGCACTCCTCTGGCTCTTCCAGCTAAACCTCCTTCCCCCCAGCCTGCCCCCCACCTACAGGCAGGGGCGGTCTTGGGCACCACACATCCTATGCATTTGCATAGGGCCCCCGACGTCCAAGGGGGCCCCCACGCTCCGCTCTTGTGCTGGTGTCCAAGACCGCCCGCCCAGCTGTCACGTACTGCATTTGTCCGAATGCGTACTCATTTTATAAATTAGTACGCTAATGCGTACTAATTTATAAAATGCATACACATTAGTGTACATACTAAAATATGCATATGAATTAGCGTGCAGATTTGAAAAAGCGCACGCAAATTCCACCCGAGCATGCTCTAGTCCCAGTCTTTGATGTGTGGGGGGGCGTACCATTGGGAGGGGTGTCATCAGAGGGCGTGTCATCAGGGGAGTGACGCGTCATTGGGGGGTGGGGGCCCCCGGACATAACTTCGCTTAGGGCCTCAGAAATGCCAAGACCGCCCCTGCCTACAGGCCCTCTCTCCAAACAATTTACCCGGATAGGGGACGTATTAGATATTGTACTGATGTTTTTTTTGGTTCTTCTTTTAATTGCCTCTTGACCTATGATAGGCAGAGCATGGACACGTCCCCTTAGCTGCAGTAGGAAAGACACTCCCCTGGCCAGAGCAAGCTCTTTTTCCGTAGTCAAAAAATCCATGAAATATATGGTCCCGAGATAGGGGACGTTTACGGTATTAAACTGAGAAGAATCGATACCACACATGCCCCACTAGGAGAATTTGGGGTAATGGTGGGATTAGGCAGCCTCAGAGGCATCCATGCATGCTGCCCCTGCTGTTTCCTGTCCATTTCCTTGGTGTTTCCATCATTTTCTGAGGTTTCCAGGTTTTCACCCAGCCTTCCCTAGGCAGAGCCTTGGTCCCCTGCAAAAAATGCTCGAGTCTCCCATTGACTTCAATGGGGTTCGTTATTCAAAACGAGCACCCGAACATCGGGAAAAGTTCGACTCGAATAACGAGCACCCGAGCATTTTAGTGCTCGCTCATCTCTATTAAATACCTATTAATCTTCACCCCAAAAAATGACACACCCGCATCTTTTCAGGGCTTAGGGTATTTTTTCATGTGCCATTTTTATATCATGGCTTTGTACTTTCTTTGCAGCTGTTTAATCATGACAAAACTACAAAAAGCATACGGGCCCATTCAGATGGCCGTATTATTGCGGGTCCACAATAATGCGCTGCAGAACACACGGTCGGGCGTCTCATTCAAAATGCCTATACTTGTCCGCTGTATGAGAAGGCAGACGGCTTCATCACACAAAATTCAGCAAATCACATACAAGACTGTGAATATTTGCCTTTAGCTTCCGAAGCCTCGTACAGGGCATATTGGAAGCCATATTGCACCTGCACTGGAACATAAACCTAATCAGTGCATGGCGCTGATATTTGCCCCTGTGCCAAAACTTCCTGTATATATTAAACAGTATAGATACCAGTAACCATCTCAGAATCCAGTGAGTACTAAGGACGGCAGAATAATTGTTAAAGTTTTTTATATTATTGCGGTAAAATGAATAGGAGCAGTGCCGGAGTAACCAGGCCCGACCACCACAGGCACAGGTCAGCGGGGGTGTCAGAACGTGGATTCCTGGCAGTCCGATATTGATGAACTATCCTAAGGAAGCCCTTAGAAAAAGCCCTCTGTCCATCCAGTTCGGCCTGTTATCCTGCAAGTTGATCCAGAGGTATGCAAAAAAAAACCTGTGAGGTAGAAGCCAATTTTCCTCCCGACTCCAATCAGACATCAGAATAACTCCCTGGATCAACGACCCCTCTCTAGTAACTATAACCTGTAATATTATTACCTCCAGAAATACATCCAGGCCCCTCCTGAACTCTTTTAGTGAACTTACCATCACCACCTCCTCAGGCAGAGAGTTCCATAGTCTCACTGCTCTTACCATAAAGAATCCTCTTCTATGTTTGTGTACAAACCTTCTTTCCTCCAGACGCAGAGGATGTCCCCTCGTCACAGTCACAGTCCTGGGGATAAATAGATGATGGGAGAGATCTCTGTACTGACCCCTGATATATTTATACATGGTTATTAGATCTCCCCTCAGTCGTCTTTTTTCTAAAGTGAATAACCCTAATTTTGATAATCTTTCTGGGTACTGTCGTCCACCCATTCCAGTTATTACTTTAGTTGCCCTCCTCTGAACCCTCTCCAGCTCTGCTATGTCTGCCTTGTTCACAGAAGTCCCAGAACTGTACACAGTCCTCCATGTGTGGTCTGACTAGTGATGCGTAAAGTGGCAGGACTATGTTCTCATCACGGGCATCTATGGCTCTTTTGATGCAACCCATTATCTTAAATGGGTTCTCCGGGAATTAAGAAAATGAAAATGTCTAAATATTACTTTATTATAAATATATTCCCAAATACCTTTCATTAGTTATAATGGCTCATTTTGTCATGGGAGCAATCATTAGGATTAACAAAATGGCCGCTGTCCTATCAGTACACTCAGAACCTGTCCTAATCACACAGAAGGACAAGTTACTTCCCAACACTGAGGTAAAGAGCTGCCTCCTCCTCCTCTCTGTTCTGTCAGGGATTATGATCCTGAATACAGATGATAAGATCTTCAGCTGAATCTCTGTAGGAATGGAGTTCACGAGGAGACATGAAGTACACAGAGGAGGTGGGGATGTGGCTGATGAGCAGCATCACTTGTATGCAGTCTCCATTACCACAGTCTGTCCTTTCCGTCCTGTCTGTACTTCATGTCTCCTCATGATCTCCATTCCTACAGAGATTCAGCTGAAGATCTTATCATCTTTATTCAGGATCATAATCCCTGACAAGCAGAGCAGAGAGGAGGATGAAGCAGCTCTTTACCTCAGTGTTGTGAAGTAACTTGTCCTCCTGTGTGATTAGGACAGGTTTTCTGTGTACTAATAGGACGGCGGCCATTTTGTTTCTCCTAATTATTGCTCCCCAGACAAAACAAGCCATTATAACTAATGAAAGGTATTTGGGAATATGTTTATAATAAAGTAATATTTGCGTATTTTCATCTTCTGAATTCTTGGAGAACCCCTTTAATGGTCTTGGCAGCAGCTGTCGGACACTGGTTTCTGCAGCTTAGTTTGGTCATTAATATTAAAAGTCCCAGGAAAACACCTTTAACCCCTTAAGGACCCAAGGTAACATGTCATTTTATGTGGTAATAACTTTGGAGCTCTTTTATTTATCCAAGCTATTGTGAGACTGTTTTCTCTGGACACATTGTACTTCATGATAGTGGTAAATTCAAATCAATATGCTTCACCATTATTTATAAAAAAAAATAAATCAAAATTTACAGAAAATTTGGAAAATGTTGCAATTTTCAAAATTCACATTTCTCTGCTTTTAAGATAAAATAGTAATTACTTTAATAAAATAAAATAGTTATTACTTTACATTCCCCATATGTCTACTTTATGTTGCTATCATTTTGTAAATGTACATAGTAACATAGTTTATAAGGCCGAAAAAAGACATCTGTCCATCCAGTTTTTCCTGTTATTCTACAAGTTGATCCAGAGGAAGGCAAAAAAAAAAACCCTGTGAGGTAGAAGCCAATTTTCCCCACTTTAGGGGACAAAATTCCTTCCCGACTCCAATCAGACACCAGAATTACTCCCTGGATCAACGACCCCTCTCTAGTAACTATAACCTGTAATATTATTACCCTCCAGAAATACATCCAGGCCCCTCTTGAACTCTCTTAGTGAACTTACCATCACCACCTCCTCAGGCAGAGAGTTCCATAGTCTCACTGCTCTTACCATAAAGAATCCTCTTCTATGTTTGTGTACAAACCTTCTTTCCTCCAGACGCAGAGGATGTCCCCTCGTCACAGTCACAGTCCTGGGGATAAATAGATGATGGGAGAGATCTCTGTACTGACCTCTGATATATTTATACATAGTTATTACATCTCCCCTCAGTCGTCTTTTTTTTAAAGTGAATAAGCCTAATTTTGATAATCTTTCTGGGTACTGTAGTCCACCCATTCCAGTTATTACTTTAGTTGCCCTCCTCTGAACCCTCTCCAGCTCTGCTATGTCTGCCTTGTTCACAAGAGCTCAGAACTGTACACAGTCCTCCATGTGTGGTCTGACTAGTGATTTGTAAAGTGGCAGGACTATGTTCTCATCACCACCATCTATGCCTCTTTTGATGCAACCCATTATCTTATTGGCCTTGGCAGCAGCTGTCTGACACTGGTTTCTACAGCTTAGTTTGCTGTTCACTAAAATTCCTAGGTCCTTTTCCATGTCAGAGTTACCCAATGTTTTACCATTCTGTATATACTGGTTTCTTGCATTAATTGGTGAATTGTTGCAAGGTGACCCCCAGGAGTGGGCTTCTCAGACACTCTGAGGGATCTGCTATTTAGTTATCCAACCCCAGGGTCCTTAAACGAGGCGATGTCTCGAGCTATTCGACTAAATCGACTCTCGTCTCAGTCCATCCTTCACACTTTCCTTCTGTCTCTTAGTCTAACGTGGTGAAGGCGCCAGTGGAGTCGGAAAAGGTCATGCAAGTGGGTACCATGTCTTCTGAGCAAAGGAAGGAACACCGCCACAAGAAGGGCCTTTGCTTCTACTGGGGCAGTCCTGCACATCTACAGTCATGGCCAAAAGTTTTGAGAATGACACAAATCTTCTATTTTCACGTGATCTGCTGCCCTCTGGTTTTTATGTGTGTTTGTCAGATGTTTTTATCACATACAGAAATATAATTGCAATCATATTATGAGTAACAAAAGCTTATATTGACAGTTAGAATGAGTTAATGCAGCAAGTCAATATTTGCAGTGTTGACCCTTCTTCTTCAGGACCTCTGCAATTCTCCCTGGCATGCTCTCAATCAACTTCTGGACCAAATCCTGACTGATAGCAGTCCATTCTTGCACAATCAATGCTTGCATTTTGTCAGAATTTGTAGGTTTTTGTTTGTCCACCCGTCTCTTGATGATTGACCACAAGTTCTCAATGGGATTAAGATCTGGGGAGTTTCCAGGCCATGGACCCAAAATCTCTGTTTTGTTCCCTGAGCCATTTAGTTATCACCTTTGCTTTATGGCAAGGTGCTCCATCATGCTGGAAAAGGCATTGTTGATCGCCAAACTGCTCTTGGACGGTTGGGAGAAGTTGCTCTCGGAGGACATTCTGGTACCATTCTTTATTCATGGCTGTGTTTTTAGGCAAGACTGTGAGAGAGCAGATTCCCTTGGCTGAGAATCAACCCCACACATGAATGGTTTCAGGATGCTTTACAGTTGGCATGAGACAAGACTGGTGGTAGCGCTCACCTCGTCTTCTCCGAATAAGCTGTTTTCCAGATGTCCCAAACAATCGAAAAGGGGATTCATCAGAGAAAATGACTTTACCCCAGTCCTCAGCAGTCCACTCCCTGTATCTTTTGCAGAATATCAGTCTGTCCCTGATGTTTTTTCTGGAGAGAAGTGGCTTCTTTGCTGCCCTCCTTGAGACCAGGCCTTGCTCCAAGAGTCTCCGCCTCACAGTGCGTGCAGATGCACTCACACCTGCCTACTGCCATTCCTGAGCAAGCTCTGCACTGCTGGTAGCCCGATCCCGCAGCTGAAACACTTTTAAGAGACGGTCCTGGCGCTTGCTGGTCTTTCTTGGGCGCCCTGGAGCCTTTTTGGCAACAATGGAACCTCTCTCCTTGAAGTTCTTGATGATGCGATAGATTGTTGACTGAGGTGCAATCTTTCTAGCTGCGATACTCTTCCTTGTTAGGCCATTTTTGTGCAGTGCAATGATGACTGCACGTGTTTCTTTAGAGATAACCATGGTTAACAGAAGAGAAACAATGATGCCAAGCACCAGCCTCCTTTTAAAGTGTCCAGTGGTGTCATTCTTACTTAATCATGACAGATCTCCAGCCCTGTCCTCATCAACACCCACACCTGTGTTAATGGAGCAATCACTGAAACGATGTTAGCTGGTCCTTTTAAGGCAGGGCTGCAATGATGTTGAAATGTGTTTTGGGGGATAAAGTTCATTTTCTAGGCAAATATTGACTTTGCAAGTAATTGCTGTTAAGCTGATCACTCTTTATAACATTCTGGAGTATATGCAAATTGCCATTATAAAAACTGAAGCAGTAGACTTTGTAAAAATTAATATTTGTATCATTCTCAAAACTTTTGGCCATGACTGTACTGCGATCCCGTCCTACTAGGCTGGAAGCAAAAAACTTCAGGGCACTATTGCTCGTAAATTTCTCTTCACAAGGGAGACCTGTTTCTGCCTTAGCTTTTATGGATTCAGGAGATGCAGCTAGCTTTGATAATTACCTCTGTGTACAGACAACACAGGGTCCACCATTCACAATAGCCTCAAGGGGGCTCCTCACCGTCGTGGCCTGCTATTGGCTGCTCCCCCCATTGCCGGATGTAATGATCCTCGTGATGGGGAGATGCAGCGGCAGCCATCCGAATCGACGTGTATAATGTATATAAGGGGCTCGGGCATTGGAGGGGATGTTTTAGAATTCAGATAACCCCTTTAACGATATTTTAATATTTTCTTCTGATTAGGCTTCACATAATATGCATGTAAGAAAGGCTTTACAAAAAATAAGAGAAAAACAACTGTTTGCAAAATTCAGTAAATGTGTCTCTGGTGTTAGAGAAGTCTCTTTCTTAGGTTACATACTGACACCTCAAAATTTTTATACTGACCACGCCAAGGTGGGAGCTGTTGTTGACTGGGCTAGACCCACTTCCCTCAAGGCCCTACAGAGATTCCTGTGGTTTGCAAATTATTATAGAAAATTTATTAGAAAATTTTTATCATTGCCAAACCATTGACAGATTTAACCAGGAAAGGGGCGGATCTAATCAACTGGTTCTCTGATGTGTTGTCTGCTTTTCAAACCCTGAAAGAGAGTTTCATTCGTGCTCCTGTACTCATCCAGCCAGCTGACACCAACCAATTCATTGTTGAAGTGGATGCTTCAGAGGTTGGAGTGGGTGATGTAGGGTCATCTTCTCTGACTAATTTGCAACCGTGTGCATTCTTTTCTAGAAAAATTTTCCTCCTCACAGAAAAATTATGACATTGGCAATCGGGAACTGCTGACGATAAAAAGGGCCTTCAAGGAATGGCGGCATTTCTTAGAAATTGCCCAATACCAGATCATTGTACTACTGGATCAGAAGGACTTAGTGTACCTTGACAATGCCAAGAACACTGGGCCTTGTTCTTTACCTCGTTTAATTTTATAGTTACATATCGTCCCGGGTCTGGTAATGTAAAAAACAGATGCCTTGTCACGTAGTTTTGGGACCCGCGAGTCTATTGATACTAAACTTATTAACGTTCTTCGTCCTGGTATGGTCATTGCTGCTGTTAATCCTGATTTTGCCTCTGAGATTCAGTGTTGTCAGGATTTAGCTTCCAGTAATCTTCCTTTTGGTAAATTGTGCCTCCAAATCTTCATCTTAAACTTTTGGAGGAGTCTCATTGCTTGGTACTTGCAGGTCATTCGGGAGTTGCTGGGACTAAACATTTGGTCTCCAGAGCTTATTGACTTTTTGCCTTTCTATTGCAATTATGGGTTTAATCCAAGTTTTTCTTCAGTGTCTGAGTTTAGTTGTGCTAGTCCTGCCGTGGATGCCATTATGAATGATCGGTGCACAGTTTGGGTCCAGGCTCTTAATAGTCTGGAAAACACTCAAAGCATCTAGTGTGACACAAGCCATTCCTTGGGTCTGAATTTTGTTCTAGGGGAACTTTTGCATGGCTTTCTACTTACCCGTCTGGTAAGCTCACTGCGAAATATATTGGCCGATATAAGATCGCCTCTATTATAAATCCGGTATCTTTTGCTCTTCAGTTGCCATCCTACTTCAGGATACATAATGTTTTCCACAAATCACTGCTTAAAAAATACATTACCCCTGTGATTCCTCCATCTAAACCTCCTGATCCAGTTGTTATCCAAGGTGAACTGGAGTATGAGGTAGAGAAAATTCTTGACTTGACTCCTGGACAGTCCAGGGCTTTCTGCAGTACCTTATTTATTGGAAGGGATATGGTGCTGAGGAGAGAACATGGGTTGTGGCTTGGGATGTTCATGCTCCTCATCTGATTAGGTTAAGTTTCATCTTAAGTTTCCATCGAAACCTGCTCCTTATGTTGAGGGTCCGGTGGCCCCTCCTAGGAGGGGGTGATGTAAGAAACATACTTGTCCGGGCTCCAGTGGTGCGATCCTACGCCTCGGTGCGGCCGGGTTGGGGGAGACATGCTGCTGAGCCACACCCCCAGTGACGCAATAACATCCTTGGGTAGTAGTAAAAAAAAATTTTATAACGTTTTTATTAAAAAAAAATAAAAAAAAAAATATAAAAGTTCAAATCACCTTCCTTTAAAAATGTAAAAAAATTTATCCCATACGGAAAACGGGGAAACAAAAAAACAGGGTCAATGTATGCCTTGTATTCACTTTATCTACATGATAAATGCCACTTGCTAAGACAACCCCTTTAATTACCGGAAAACGTCTGTAAACCCTGGCAAAGGCGGGGACTGATAGGCTGCATTTTAGTATAAATGACAGGTATAATACACTGTACTACACAAGTAGTGATCTGTATTATGTTAGCAATGAAATGATCACCAGATATAGCTGAGTGCAGTACTAGGCTTTCTCCATCAGCCCCACAGAGAATGAATGGTGCGCAGGGTGCATGCTCGACCTTCATCAGATCAGGGGAATATTATCGGGATCGAGGAGGGGGGGGTCCTAGCGGTCAGACCCCCACTGATTAGCCTGTGAATAAGGGACATCTTCAAAATTTCACACAACCCCTTAAAAAAGTTTTTTTTTTCTAATTGTGCAAAAGTAGTAAAAAAAAACAATAAAAATTTGGTATCGCCCAAATCATATCGGCCCAGAGAATCCATTTATCATGCTAGTTATAATGCATACTGAACAACATAAAAATAAAATGGAAAAATTGTCTTTTTCCCATCTCCCCTCCCAAAACAATAATAATAATAATAAAAATTATATACACATTATATGTGCTCCAAAAAGGTGATTTTAAAGATCATAAATCGCCTCCCAAAAAAAAAAAACCCATGTACAGCTGCGTTGACTGAAAAAAAATATGTTATGGCTCGAAAAAATAAATAAATAAATAAAAATTGATGGTCACTAAAGGGTTAATTGGTGCCAGTTTGGGTACAGCACATACAACTTTTTCACTACGGTAATTTTTATTTCAGTTTTATGGGGAGGTGAGGTGACAGCAATTCTGGCATTGAGCTTTTTTCCACGGCCTCAATGTACAGGATGAATAACGTGATATGACGGCCTTTTTCAGACATAATACCAATGGTTGTTATGTTAAAAGCTAAATGGGAATAGTGCAGAATGAAATGGTAATATTTCTGGAGGTTTTATATTTACAACATACAGATTAGAAAGTTTATTACTAGCCTCCAAGTAAAAACTGCTTAGGTCTTCAAAGACCCATTAAGTTGCTTCAGATAATATATTTTACCTCAAAAATTCTAATATGGCAGCGTTCTCCACGTCAACATGGCACCAAGGACCCGCCCCCGCAGTACCATGCACCATTCACTGCCCCTGCAGTACAACTGCACTATTTGATATGTTGTATGTTTGTCCTATATAACATAAACAATATAAAACTCCAAAAACACTCGCCTCAGAATGGCGGACATGTCAATCTCCCGCGTCAGTAACGACCCCTACAACTTACAGCTGTAACCTGCCCCAGACCGCGCCACCTGAGGGAATCTCCTCAGGAAAGGCGGGAAAGTTGCAGAGCGCGGGGCGTCACGTGACCGCACCTGACATAGAGCTGTGCTGTGCCATGTCAATAGCGGAGACTGCCTGGAAGAATTAGCGCCGCTGATCCCACAATCCACTGCGGCATGGCGGCCTGAGGAGAGCGTCAGGGGAGACTGCGTCATGTATGTACCCACTGAGGATGTGGACTGTAAAGTGAGTGAGTGGGCCAGTAACATCAGTGGGGATGGATAACGTTATAATACAGAGGAGGCTGACATTATCCTGTACCCCAAGTGTCAGTGTCATTATCCTGTACCCCAAGTGTCAGCGTCATTATCCTGTACCCCAAGTGTCAGCGTCATTATCCTGTACCCCGAGTGTCAGTGTCATTATCCTGTACCCCGAGTGTCAGTGTCATTATCCTGTACCCCGAGTGTCAGTGTTATTATCCTGTACCCCGAGTGTCATTATCCTGTACCCCGAGTGTCAGTGTCATTATCCTGTAACCCGAGTGTCAGCGTCATTATCCTGTACCCCGAGTGTCAGCGTCATTATCCTGTACCCCGAGTGTCAGCGTCATTATCCTGTACCCCAAGTGTCAGAGTCATTATCCTGTACCCCGAGTGTCAGCGTCATTATCCTGTAACCCGAGTGTCAGCGTCATTATCCTGTACCCCGAGTGTCAGCGTCATTATCCTGTACCCCGAGTGTCAGCGTCATTATCCTGTACACCGAGTGTCAGCGTCATTATCCTGTACCCCGAGTGTCAGCGTCATCATCCCGTATCCCGAGTGTCAGCGTCATTATACCGTACCCCGAGTGTCAGCGTCATTATCCCGTACCCCGAGTGTCAGCGTCATTATCCTGTACCCCGAGTGTCAGCGTCATTATCCTGTACCCCGAGTGTCAGCGTCATTATCCTGTACCCCGAGTGTCAGCGTCATCATCCCGTACCCCGAGTGTCAGCGTCATTATCCCGTACCCCGAGTGTCAGCGTCATTATCCCGTACCCCGAGTGTCAGCGTCATTATCCCTTACCTTGAGTGTCAGCGTCATTATCCTGTACCCTGAGTGTCAGCGTCATCATCCCTTACCCCGAGTGTCAGCGTCATCATCCCGTACCCCGAGTGTCAGCGTCATTATCCTGTACCCCGAGTGTCAGCGTCATTATCCTGTACCCCGAGTGTCAGCGTCATTATCCTGTACCCCGAGTGTCAGCGTCATTATCCCGTACCCCCGAGTGTCAGCGTCATTATCCCGTACCCCGAGTGTCAGCGTCATTATCCTGTACCCCGAGTGTCAGCGTCATTATCCTGTACCCCAAGTGTCAGTGTCATTATCTTGTACCCCAAGTGTCAGTGTCATTATCCTGTACCCCAAGTGTCATTATCCTGTACCCCGAGTGTCAGTGTCATTATCCTGTACCCGAGTGTCAGTGTCATTATCCTGTACCCCGAGTGTCAGTGTCATTATCTTGTACCCCGAGTGTCAGCGTCATTATCCTGTACCCCGAGTGTCATCATCCTGTACCCCGAGTGTCAGTGTCATATCTTACCCGGTCAGCTTATCGTACCCCGAGTGTCAGCGTCATTATCCTGTACCCCAAGTGTCAGCGTCATTATCCTGTACCCCGAGTGTCAGTGTCATTATCCTGTACCCCGAGTGTCAGTGTCATTATCCTGTACCCCGAGTGTCAGTGTCATTATCCTGTACCCCGAGTGTCAGTGTCATTATCCTGTACCCCGAGTGTCAGCGTCATTATCCTGTACCCCAAGTGTCAGTGTCATTATCCTGTACCTCAAGTGTCAGTGTCATTATCTTGTACCCCAAGTGTCAGTGTCATTATCTTGTACCCCAAGTGTCAGTGTCATTATCCTGTACCCCAAGTGTCAGTGTCTTTATCTTGTACCCCGAGTGTCAGTGTCATTATTCTGTACCCCGAGTGTCAGCGTCATTATCCTGTACCCCAAGTGTCATTATCCTGTACCCCGAGTCTGTGTCATTATCCTGTACCCCGAGTGTCAGTGTCATTATCCTGTACCCCAAGTGTCAGCGTCATTATCCTGTACCCAAGTGTCAGCGTCATTATCCTGTACCCCGAGTGTCAGTGTCCTTATCTTGTACCCCAATTGTCAGTGTCATTATCCTGTACCCAAGTGTCAGCGTCATTATCCTGTACCCCAATTGTCAGTGTCATTATCCTGTACCCCGAGTGTCAGTGTCCTTATCTTGTACCCCAAGTGTCAGTGTCCTTATCTTGTACCCCAACTGTCAGTGTCATTATCCTGTACCCCGAGTGTCAGTGTCATTATCCTGTACCCCGAGTGTCCGTGTCATTATCTTGTACCCCGAATGTCAGCGTCATTATCCTGTACCCCAAGTGTCATTATTCTGTACCCCGAGTGTCAGTGTCCTTATCTTGTACCCCAAGTGTCAGTGTCCTTATCTTGTACCCCAAGTGTCAGCGTCATTATCCTGTACCCCAAGTGTCATTATCCTGTACCCCAATTGTCAGTGTCATTATCCTGTACCCCGAGTGTCAGTGTCATTATCCTGTACCCCAAGAGTCAGTGTCATTATCTTATAGATAATTAAAAATAATGATAGATACGCACACTAATCTGAAAAAGTGTGTAGGATTACAATTTATTAGGAAGGATAACATAAACACATATAAAACATACTAAAAAAATCCCTGGTAGAAATATCGCAAGGTGGTATAGGGATACCGCATAAACAATTGAACAATAATGACAGTACTTGATATTCACATAGATATAGTCCTTTGGAGCATATGTCCTCCCCTTCAAAAAATGTTCAAGTGTATCAATGTTTCAACTAATATAATAGATGGTAATGAACGGTAAATAGTCGGCTATTCCTTGGTGTTTCAATCTTACATAAGATCCTCAGTTCAATTCCTAAAAGAGATTGATGGCATATGCCCACTGGGCTCTTACCGTACCACAGAGGGTAACCGTAGGTCTGGATTTCTTGAATAGAATAAGTCCAGATCAATCTACCAAGGAGTCCTTGCTTCTTCTTATAAAAATAGCAGCAGGTAAGATTTACACGCCAATAGTATAGCGTTGTAGCTACGGCGTGTCCGTACGCCGCGCTCTGTATCCACAGGTCACGTGTAGGCAGAGTCACGTGGTGTTCAGATCATGTGATCGGAGATCGAGCCCGGCAACTTTCGTAGATATTTCGGCTTTCACAGAATCCCCCGTAATAATTGCAATGGGTAATCGTTATAGGTCCGGACCTTGTACCCAAATATCATCAGTTCCACCAGACGCGTTTCGGAGAACAATCTCCTTCCTCAGTGGCATAGTAGGGGGGGCTGTCTCCTGCCTATTTATAGTCAATTCAGAATATCCATTAAACCTGGGCTGGATCTCGGATTGGCTGCATCATATTTGCGCTTCTGCTGTGGATCCCTTATGTATATATAGCATGTGAATGGGCATATGCGATTTCCATGCGTTTCCCATACAAATTATAACTAAAATTGTTCTCAAAAGAGGATATATATAAAAATATAAAAATATAAAAATATATATTTAAAAATAAATAAAAATAATATTTTGTAAACCCTTATTACAATAATATTTACCAAATGATATATTAAAGGGTGTACCATAATTTACTGTTACAAAGAGGTTCATCCATACTTGAGGAAGAAAAACAAATCGCTAATATATTGGTGATATAATGAGAACCCATTCGGGATAAGACCGCAGAGAGGGAGGCAATGATAGGAGTTTGGGACCAAGGGGAGATCGTGGTGCTGGGAAAAAATTTTTACAGCCGGACCACGATGTCCCCATCGGATCCAAACACCCCTCATAGATAACCGAACATCTCCATCTCGGCGTTCAAACCCAATGGTAATAAAGTGTTAAAGTCGAATATTCTTTTCGATTCTGCACGTGATAATCGAGCTATCTGGTTACCTCCTCTCCAATGGGGCCTTATCATCTCTATAGCAGCAAAAGTAAGTTCCCTAGGGTTTTTGTCATGATACTCCTTAAAATGTCTGGAAACTGTATGTTTTTCTGAGCCACTTCTGATATTAGAAATGTGCTCAGAGATCCTTTTCTTTAAAGATCTTTTGGTTCTCCCCACATACTGTTTCCTGCATGTGCATTCCAAGAGGTAGATGACGTTTTTTGAATTACATGTCAGAAATTCTTTTATCTGCCATGTAAAATTGCTTTGGGTTGATTTTAAAACCTCCATTTTTCTTGCTCCCATAGTGGATTTACAGTTGTTACATTTATCACATCTGTAAAATCCTTTCAAATTTACCCAATTATGGATAGTGTTATCTATAGTGGTTGTTCGTTTAGTCGTTGGGGCCACCTTCAATGACAATGTGGGTGCTCTTGTATATACTATTTTAGGTGTTATAGGTATCATTGAACCTATTACTTTATCTCTCAATAAATGCTGCCAATGAGTTCTTAGAATCCCTTCTATTTTTTTATATTGAGAATTGAATGGAAGAATTATCCTAATTGTATCATCTATATCTTTCTTGTTAGATCCCCTAGGTACAAAAAAGTCCTCTCTTTTCATATTTCTTACTTTATCCAGAGAGGTGTTGATAACATTTTGTGGGTAGTTTTTTTCTTTAAATTTTTCAACCATATGGTAAGCTGCGGTCTCTGCGGTCTTATCCCGAATGGGTTCTCATTATATCACCAATATATTAGCGATTTGTTTTTCTTCCTCAAGTATGGATGAACCTCTTTGTAACAGTAAATTATGGTACACCCTTTAATATATTATTTGGTAAATATTATTGTAATAAGGGTTTACAAAATATTATTTTTTATTTTTAAATATATATTTTTATATTTTTATATATATCCTCTTTTGAGAACAATTTTAGTTATAATTTGTATGGGAAACGCATGGAAATCGCATATGCCCATTCACATGCTATATATACATAAGGGATCCACAGCAGAAGCGCAAATATGATGCAGCCAATCCGAGATCCAGCCCAGGTTTAATGGATATTCTGAATTGACTATAAATAGGCAGGAGACAGCCCCCCCTACTATGCCACTGAGGAAGGAGATTGTTCTCCGAAACGCGTCTGGTGGAACTGATGATATTTGGGTACAAGGTCCGGACCTATAACGATTACCCATTGCAATTATTACGGGGGATTCTGTGAAAGCCGAAATATCTACGAAAGTTGCCGGGCTCGATCTCCGATCACATGATCTGAACACCACGTGACTCTGCCTACACGTGACCTGTGGATACAGAGCGCGGCGTACGGACACGCCGTAGCTACAACGCTATACTATTGGCGTGTAAATCTTACCTGCTGCTATTTTTATAAGAAGAAGCAAGGACTCCTTGGTAGATTGATCTGGACTTATTCTATTCAAGAAATCCAGACCTACGGTTACCCTCTGTGGTACGGTAAGAGCCCAGTGGGCATATGCCATCAATCTCTTTTAGGAATTGAACTGAGGATCTTATGTAAGATTGAAACACCAAGGAATAGCCGACTATTTACCGTTTATTACCATCTATTATATTAGTTGAAACATTGATACACTTGAACATTTTTTGAAGGGGAGGACATATGCTCCAAAGGACTATATCTATGTGAATATCAAGTACTGTCATTATTGTTCAATTGTTTATGCGGTATCCCTATACCACCTTGCGATATTTCTACCAGGGATTTTTTTAGTATGTTTTATATGTGTTTATGTTATCCTTCCTAATAAATTGTAATCCTACACACTTTTTCAGATTAGTGTGCGTATCTATCATTATTTTTAATTATCTATTAGTATATTCTGGGGTTGGATGACCCAGCAGCTACTGCACCTATCCATTTCCATTCTGATAGTGTGAGCCTCTCTCTTCTAATCTTTTAAGTGTCATTATCTTGTACCCCAAGTGTCAGCGTCATTATCCTGTACCCCAAGTGTCATTATTCTGTACCCCAAGTGTCAGTGTCATTATCCTGTACCCCAAGTGTCAGTGTCATTATCCTGTACCCCAAGTGTCCTTATCTTGTACCCCAAGTGTCAGTGTCATTATCCTGTACCCCAAGTGTCATTATCTTGTATCCCGAGTGTCAGCGTCATTATCCTGTACCCCAAGTGTCAGTGTCATTATCCTGTACCCCGAGTGTCAGCGTCATTATCCTGTACCCCAAGTGTCAGCGTCATTATCCTGTACCCCAAGTGTCATTATCCTGTACCCCAAGTGTCATTATCCTGTACCCCAATTGTCTGTGTCATTATCCTGTACCCCAAGTGTCAGTGTCTTTATCCTGTACCCCAAGTGTCAGTGTCATTATCTTGTACCCCAAGTGTCAGTGTCTTTATCTTGTACCCCAAGTGTCAGCGTCATTATCCTGTACCCCGAGTGTCAGTGTCATTATCTTGTACCCCAAGTGTCATTATCCTGTACCCCAAGTGTCAGCGTCATTATCCTGTACCCCAAGTGTCAGCGTCATTATCCTGTACCCCAAGTGTCAGTGTCATTATCCTGTACCCCAAGTGTCAGTGTCATTATCCTGTACCCCGAGTCTGTGTCATTATCCTGTACCCCGAGTCTATGTCATTATCCTGTACCCCAAGTGTCAGCGTCATTATCCTGTACCCCAAGTGTCAGCGTCATTATCCTGTACCCCAAGTGTCAGCGTCATTATCCTGTACCCCAAGTGTCAGTGTCATTATCCTGTACCCCGAGTCTGTGTCATTATCCTGTACCCCAAGTCTCAGTGTCATTATCCTGTACCCCGAGTGTCAGCGTCATTATCCTGTACCCCAAGTGTCAGTGTCATTATCCTGTACCCCGAGTGTCAGCGTCATTATCCTGTACCCCGAGTGTCAGTGTCATTATCTTGTACCCCAAGTGTCATTATCATTATCTTGTATCCCCTAGTGTCAGCGTCATTATTCTGTACCCCAAGTGTCATTATCCTGTATCCCGAGTGTCAGCGTCATTATCCTGTCCCCCAAGTGTCATTATCCTGTCCCCCAAGTGTCATTATCCTGTCCCCAAGTGTAATTATCCTGTCCCCCAAGTGTCATTATCTTGTACCCCGAGTGTCAGCGTCATTATCCTGTCCCCCAAGTGTCATTATCCTGTCCCCCAAGTGTCATTATCTTGTACCCCGAGTGTCAGCGTCATTATCCTGTACCCCAAATGTCATTATCCTGTACCCCAAATGTCATTATCCTGTACCCCAAGTGTCATTATCTTGTACCCCAAGTGTCAGTGTCCTTATCTTGTACCCCAAGTGTCAGTGTCATTATCCTGTACCCCGAGTCTGTGTCATTATCCTGTACCCCGAGTGTCAGTGTCATTATCCTGTACCCCGAGTGTCAGCGTCATTATCCTGTACCCCAAGTGTCAGTGTCATTATCTTGTACCCCGAGTGTCAGTGTCATTATCCTGTACCCCAAGTGTCAGCGTCATTATCTTGTACCCCAAGTGTCAGTGTCATTATCCTGTACCCCAAGTCTCAGTGTCATTATCTTGTACCCCAAGTGTCAGTGTCATTATCCTGTACCCCAAGTCTCAGTGTCATTATCTTGTACCCCAAGTGTCAGTGTCTTTATCCTGTACCCCAAGTGTCAGTGTCATTATCCTGTACCCCAAGTGTCATTATCCTGTACCCCAATTGTCAGTGTCATTATCCTGTACCCCAAGTGTCAGCGTCATTATCCTGTACCCCGAGGGTCGGCGTCATTATCCTGTACCCCGAGTGTCAGTGTCATTATCTTGTACCCCAAGTGTCAGCGTCATTATCCTGTACCTCAAGTGTCATTATTCTGTACCCCGAGTGTCAGCGTTATTATCCTGTACCCCAAGTGTCAGTGTCATTATCCTGTACCCCCAATGTCAGTGTCATTATCCCTTACCTCGAGTGTCAGCGTCATTATCCTGTACCCCAAGTGTCAGTGTCATTATCCTGTACCCCAAGTCTCAGTGTCATTATCTTGTACCCCAAGTCTCAGTGTCATTATCTTGTACCCCAAGTGTCAGTGTCTTTATCCTGTACCACAAGTGTCAGTGTCATTATCCTGTACCCCAATTGTCAGTGTCATTATCCTGTACCCCAAGTGTCAGCGTCATTATCCTGTACCCCGAGTGTCAGTGTCATTATCTTGTACCCCAAGTGTCAGCGTCACTATCCTGCGCAGCGTCAGGTCATAGTGCACGCCAGCCAGGGAAGAGAGTGGAGCGCCGGACCGGAGGGCAGCCGCAGGACAGGTAAGAAAGCTTTTTTATTTTACTCTTATGTGGCTGGGTGGGATGATCTGAGGTCTGATGGGGGCACAATACGCTGATCTGGGGTCTGATGGCGGAACAATACGCTGATCTGAGGTTTGATGGGGGCCCCATGAGCAGCTCTGAGGTCTGATGGGGCACAATATGCTGCTCTGAGGTCTGATGGGGGCACATTACGCTGGTCTGAGGTCTCATGGGGGCACATTCTGCTGATCTGAGGTCTCATGGGGGCACATTACGCTGATCTGAGGTCTCATGGGGGTACATTAAGCTGGTCTGAGGTCTGATGGGGGCACATTTTGCTGATCTGAGGTCTGATGGGGGCACAATACGCTGATCTGAGGTCTGATGGGGGCACATTCTGATGATCTGAGGTCTGATGGGGGCAAGTTCTGATGATCTGAGGTCTGATGGGGGCAAGTTCTGATGATCTGAGGTCTGATCGGGGCACGTTCTGATGATCTGAGGTCTGATCGGGGCACGTTCTGATAATCTGAGGTCTGATTGGGGTACAATACGCTGATCTGAGCTCTGATGGGGGCATATTTTGCTGATCTGAGCTCTGATGGGGGCACATTCTGATGATCTGAGGTCTGATGGGGGCACATTCTGATCTGAGGTCTGATAGGGGCATATTCTGATGATCTGTGGTCTGATCAGGGCACAATACGCTGATCAGAGGTCTGATGGGGACACATTAAGCTTATCTGAGGTCTGATGGGGGCAGGGGACTGTTAGTTTAGTGATGTAAAAACTGGGGACAGGTTTCCTTGTTTTTTACTCCTATTACTCCTATATTTTCCTGCATTATGTGGTAGAGTATTTAGAGTAGGGTATGTAGAAAGTCTGTTGTACTGTACTTAACAGCATAGATGATCTTGCAGTTTATACAGTCATCTTGCTAATACAGTATTATAACCACAACAAGTAGTATGTGTCTGTGAAGTTGGAAACGTGCGTTTGGGAAGCCACTAAGTGGGGGGCCCACTCAAGTATGTTTCGCCCCCCCTGTGCTGAACCTCTAGCTACGCCTCTGCCGCAAAGCAGAGATGATGGATATTAGAATGGGCCGTCTGACTGTGCAACCGGGTCTAAGAGAATCCTACGCAGCAAACGTATGAATGGGAAGCGCACAGTGTCCGCAAACCTTATTATTACATTTTATTCTCAAAATCCAGGTTCGTAAAACCACTGGAGAGATTTATCAAACCCAGCTTAGTTGCCTATAGCAACCAATCCTTTTTTAACCCCTTCTCAACATTTCACGTACATGTTCGTCGTAATGTGCGCCGCAGTGAGTGGACATAGCGTGCTGAGGAGCTGTGCCCTCCCCATACAGCTGACACCCATTAATCTGCAATGGCAGGAATTGGAGATAACTCCAGTATCAGCCTTTTAATCCCTTAGATGCTATGGCCATAGCGGCTACAGCATCTAAAGCATGAGAATTTGGGATGGGGAAAGTCGCCCCTGTATAAATAGTTAGTAGTAAAACGTACAAACTATATGAATTTGCTATTGCCGAAATTGTATTGTCATTTATAGCACAGCCTAAAAATTAACAAAAAAAAAAACAATGACAAAATTGCGTTTTTATTTTGCATTGTTCCACACAAATAATTTTTTCCATAAAAAAATACAACTTGTCCCTAAAAAAAACAACAAGATCTTATATGGCTAGGTTGATGAGAATATAAAAAAAACTTATGGCTTTTGGAAGGTGAGGATGCAAAAAATTGAAAGTGTCTGCAACAGGCAGGAGTTAAAGGGCTTTTGTCATTTCAGCAAATGCCATTTATCATGTAGAGAAAGTTAATACCAGGCACTTACTAATGTATTGTGATTGTCCATATTGCTTCCTTTGCTGGCTGGATTCATTTTTCTATCACATTATACACCGCTCGTTTCCATGGTTACAGACCACCCTGCAATCCATCAGCGGTGGCCGTGCTTGCACAATATAGGAAAAAGCACTAGCCCAGGAATGGCCAACCTGAGGCTCTCCAGCTGTTGCAAAACTACAACTCCCAGCATGCCCACACTGCGTACAGCAATCAGCCTACAGCAGGGCATGGTGGGAGTTGTAGTTTTACAGCAGCTGGAGAGCCACAGGTTGGCCATCCCTGCACTAGCCTATGTGAGCTCCCACAGACCCAGCGACCAGGGAGCCAGGCGCTTTTTTCTATAGTGTGCAAGCACGACCACCATTGATGGACTGCAGGGTGGTCTGTAACCATGGAAACAAGCAGTGTATAATGTGATGGAAAAATGAATCCAACCAGCAAAGGAGGCAATATGGACAATCACAATACATTAGTAAGTGTCTTGTAATAGCATTTATCATGTAGATAAAGTTATTTGCTGAAGTGATACAACCCCTTAAAGTTAAATTGGCATCCTTATTGGTTGCCATGAGCAACTGCTCCAGTCTTCCACCAGTTTCGATAAATTTTGCACCATGTGTTCAACTCCAGTCAATGTACGTTAAAGTTGTTTGACGGTGCAAAACCCTGCCATACTCATAATCAGCTAAATAACTAGGTGGCAGGAACTTCTGTAGGTGGATTTTGTCTTTGAATATCTCTTTTAGGGCTCATACACACAAACGTATTTTCTTTCCGTTTCCGTTCCCTTTTTTTGTGGACAGTATGCGGAACCATTCATTTCAATGGGTCCGCAAATAAAACGGAAGTTACTCCGTGTGCATTCCGTTTCCGTATGTCCGTATTTCTGTTCCACAAAAAAATGTTCTATTATTGTCCGCATTACGGAGAAGGATAGGACTGTTCTTTTAGGGGCCAAATATGGAATGCACACGGATGTCATCCGTATTTTTTGCGGATCCGTTTTTTTCATACAGTCGTGTGCATGAGCTCTTACATGTTTCATTCTGATCAGGTCAGACACCCTGCATCCCCGTAATCAACTGTTTGAGACTAGCTCTGGTACCAGAACTACACAGCTCCATCCATTGTGTAGTGGACGGAGCTGGTTACTGCAACTCTGCTCCATTTCATTGGGAGTATTCCTGCAGTAATGGTGTCAGACATCTTCGTGATTGTTAGGATATGACCACACAGTGCGGTCATGTCGCAGTTGCTATGTGGTCACGATGCGATCGAACGGGCTGCACCTTGCTCTTGTTAACTAATGAGGACGGCACAGTTTAGCCAGTCTGCATTGTTAATGGCCATAAGGAACTGAAGGTGCCATGTGGCCTATAACAATGCAGACCAACTAAACAGTACGGTCTCATTAGTTTAAAGGGGTTATCCAGGATTTATGACTTATAGGTTATCAGTATCAGATCCGCGAGAATGTGACACACCGGACCCCCACTGATCCGATGTTAGAAGAGGCCTTGAGTGCCACAACCTCTTCCTGCTATTGGTAAGTGACATCACTGTACATTGGTCGCATGGCCTAGTTGCAGCTCAGCCCCATTCAGGTCAATAACGGTACATTCACACGACCGTATAATTTTATCCGCGTCCGATCCGCATCCGTTCCGCATTTTGCGGACTAGATGCGGATCCATTCATTCCTATGGGTGAATAAAATGTGCGGACAACATTCAGTATGTTGTCCGCATCCGTATTTCCGCATTTCTGGTCCGCAAGAATATGAAGCTTGTCCTACTATTGTCCGCACAGATCGGTCCGCAGCCCCATTCAAGTCTATGGATCTGCAATTTGCGGATGACATACGGAATGGTTTCCGTATGTTATCCGTTTTTTGCGGATCCGTATAATTGAAGGCCTTGACAACTATGAATTATTCTTTTTTTTTTCTCTTTTTTTTTTTTAAACCTTCCGTTTTTTGCGGATCGTAAAAAACGGAAGACATGCGGAACACATTCGGAAGCCATTCTTCCGCAAAATGCGGACACACGGTTCAGTTATTTGCGGACCGCAAAACGGAAAGGACTCAACACGGTCGTGTGAACGTACCCTAAGGCTGAGATGCAATACCAGGCACTGCCACTATATGATGTACGGCGCTGTCCTTGGAAAGCTGCTGGGAGCCAGCATCGCTCACTATAGCTCAGGTGAACACAGCGGCTCACTGAATCAGTGGAGGTGCCGGGACTTGGACCCCTGCCGATGTGATAACGGTGACCTATCCTGAGGATAAGTCATCATTATCTCTTCTAGGATAACCCCTATAACAAGAGCCAGCTGCCTCCTTTTAGTCGACCACAAGGTGTCAACGTCCGAGGGGTTGTACTCGTACAATGTATGTGAGCTTATCTACTGAGATTTAGAACATAGCCTTAAATCCTCCATTCTTTACACTGCTTGCTGTATCCAGAGCTAGAAAATGGCAAAATAACATGACGTATTCACAGAGCTCTGTATGCATAGGATGTCCATATAGAGGATCATAAATTGTAGATATAAACCAAAACACCCCAGCATTTGGGATATTAGAGACCTGGACGTGCTCAGTTAATTTAAAATTTTTTTTTTTTTTTTACTAAATCCCCAAGAATCCCTTTAAATAAGAAATAATTGCTCATTTTGATTAGAGGAGCCATGCTGATCGGTCGTGACCATGAATCTTTAAAATAATTGTGACCAAGCGGTGAAACTCAGACAGTCGGACCACGGGCCATCGGCAGCAAATGTGATTTTTGCAGATAAGGAAAAAAAAAATCATTTTGATACATCTCCCAGCTTTGGAGACAAGCGCTTCTCAATCATTGTCTTTTCTTTTTTTGTATTTTTTTATATTCATTCTCTTTGCTTTTCTTTTTTTTATATTACTATTATTTTTTTCCCTTTAGCCCATTTTATCTCACTAGGCGGATAGAGGAGGGAAAGTTTAATCTCTGAACAGTTTTCTTTTCTTTTTTAATGTGTTTTTCTGCAGGAGGTGGGGGGGCAACTGAGGCACGTATCTGCTTCGCTTGTGTATTTTAAAGGCGGCGGACAAAAATCAAAATATTTGAAAATGTATTTCATGGTAATTATGATAGATTTTATGGCTGGGTGGCAGTACTCAAAGGCAGACTGAATGCCTTAATTTGTATAGAAATTGTAATCATTTGTTCATTTCAAGGTGAAAATTGCATTTTTTAATTTAAATTGTATCCTGCCTGATAGTCTATTATGCAGTGAAATTGTCTGCATGTATCAATGGCTCTGTGTGGCTTCATGCTTGTTACAGACTCACTTATTCCCCGTTCACTTTGTACACAGCCTCTTCATTTGCACAGAAATGGGGTGGGCTTATTCCGAGGGGGCGGCTGTGTACATTCTTCTCTCCTTAGTATGTTTTCCCTGTGATGTTTAGGTGTAGGAGTTTTTTTTTTTTTTTTTTTTTTGCCATTGGTTTGCACAAAAAAGGGATATTTCATGGAATGTAATCAATGCTGTCACCAGAATCTCAATCATTCAGAACCTTCCAGGAGCCGATTAACCCCTTTTAAGCCTGGAAGTGTGTTTATCGCACATGCAAGTAGTTGTAAATTTTGGGTTTAAAAAGATACATTCTTAGTAAAAAAAAGTGAGGCTTTTTTTACTTGGATTACCCTGTAGTCATTAGGTCAAATGAGTATAGAAGTTTTTTTTTTTTTTAAGTGAATAAGAAACCGCACACCAGGGAATAATGGGTACATAAGAGAAATGCAGATGGGAGACAAACCAAAATATTAGGGCCTCATGCGCATGGCCGTATTTTTGGTACGTGTCCAATCTGCATTTGTTGCAGATCTCACATGGACCCAAAAAAAAAAATGGGTCAAAAAAAAAAAAAAAAAAATGGACAGCACAAGGATGACATCCGTATGATGTTCACATCCGTGTGGCTGGACCGCAAATTATAGAACCTGTTGTATACTTGTTCGTTTTGCGGAAAAACATAAGGGGGCATTCATCAAACTGGTGTAAAGTAGAACTGGCTTAGTTAGTAGCAGATTCCACCTTTCATTTTGGACAGCTCCTTTGAAAACTGAAAGGTGGAATCTGATTGGTTACTATGAGGAGCTAACCCAGGTCTAGTTTACACCAGTTTGATAAGCTTTTTTTTTTTTTTTACAGTGGGTCCCATGAAAATTGTGGGATACACACAGACCGCATCCCTATTTTGCTGATCTCGATTTGAAGACCATAAAACTGATATGGTCGTGTGCAGGAGGCCTTATTTTTTCACTGCGTAGAATGGAGCCCACTTTTACAATTCTGTGTTAGACTTAAAGGAAATCTGTCCGCTCTGAAACACCCTCCAAACTAGAGTAAGCGTTGTATGGTGTAAGTGACATAGAGTCCAGTTATGTAAGTTTTATCTTCATAGTCACTTCCATTCTGATGCTGTGCTCCCACAAACCTGCAGTAAAATGCACTCACTGGACTCCGGTGCTCACTCACATAATGGAGAGGACTCAAAGAAGAGTCCACTGAGTGCATTTTACTGCAGGTTTGTGGGAGCACAGCGTCAGAATGGAAGTGAGTATGAAGATAAAACTTACATATTCAGATTCAGCATCACTTACACTATACATCTCTTACTCTAGTTCAGGGGGTGTTTCTGAGATGACAGGTTCCCTTTAAGCAATTCAGCTTTGTTCTTCAGAGTCCTTATACACACAAATTTGGTTCTGCTCTTTTATTATTTTTTTGCACACAATGTGAGTTGGATTTGCATGTGTGTCCTCTGTTTCATATTTCCCCTAAACCTCTGTTTAACATGTGGAGCTTGCTTGGAGCTTTCACAATAAAAAAGTGCAGAAAAATGCCAGCAAAAACTTGGTATGGTCCTTATGCCCCTTTCACACGAGCGGGAGACTCGCAAGTCTCCCGCAACGCATCTACAGGGCTGGACTCGGCACTGACTGGGATTGCAGAGCATTATATGCGATCCCAGTCAGTGCCGAGTCCAGCCCTGTAGATGCGTTGCGGAAGACATGCGAGTCTCCCGCTCGTGTGAAAGGGGCATTACTCTTTAGGGTCATGTTCACATAAAGTATCTAATTAGCCGACAAAAGAGCATTAATTGTCTGCTGATCGCTGGGGTGTTTAGACAGGCCCAGTTACTGGTTCGAAAAAAAACGGATCCAGCAGCATTGACTTACATGCTTTTTGGTGCTGAATTGGACTTTTTTTTAGATTCCCATGCCGCACACAAAAACGCTGCTTGCAGCTATTTTGTTTCTGGCTTAGGAACGCAACAAACTGGAACTGAATGCATTCTGGCGCACTCCGTTCCAGTTTGTTCAGTTTTGTTCCCATTGATGGGGACAAAACTGAAGCATTGTGCCGGATCACAAAACCGGACAGCGCGACGCAGATGTGAAAGTAGCCTTAGGTTCTTCTCAAGTGTTTCAACTCATGAAGTCCAAAAACCAATGATATGTTTATAGCAATGAATGGGTTGCATAACTGAGAAAAAAAATTGTCTTAGAGCTCACTGACACTTACATATTCTGGTTTCATATTAAGTCCTTTTGTGCTGTTCCAGCATTTATTTTCTCCATTATCATCATTGCCTATTTGTGTTGTTGTATAATTATTATGTTATGCAATGCTGCCACCCTGTGGTCATTCTTGTTATAGGTTCTGGATGTATAATGTATTTCCCATATGCCTTTGCTCTCTGCTTTCTCCTCCCTTTTCTGTGACATCAGTTCCTGTTTTTCTCAGTTCCTCAGTTGCCTTCTCCTGCAACAGACACAGAGCTGGTGAGAGCATTCATTTTTTATCTCTAATGTCCCCTAAGGTCCTCTAATATCCTGTTATATCCTCTAATGTCCTCCATATGTAAATCTTCAATAAACTACCAAAGCATCTTCATCTGCATCCTGCTCATTGGATCTTCACATGCAACTGGTACCACAACCTATGGGATATTAGTGAGTTCAGCTATCTACCATTGCTTGTACAGGGATTACCACTCACAACCAGTCAGAGACTTCTCTAACGTACATCTGTGGCAGAATACCTTTTTTCATTGAAAGTACATCTGCATTACATTTAACTGGTGTTATTCACACTCTCATTTTTGTGCACACCTTTTCAAAAAGGGGTTCTGTACCTTTTTATTACTGATAATCTATCCTCTAGATAGATCATAAGCATCTGATCGCCGGGGGTCCCAGGTGTCGGACCCCCGCCGATCAGATGCCTATGATCTCTCCAGAGGATAGCTTATCAGTAATAAAAATCAGCTGTTTGAGAATGTAGTGGTGCATGTTGCATGTTTCCTAGGATGCGTATAGAAGTAGGGTCGAATGTAAAAATATACAACTCAGGACACACTACAGAACAAAACTAATACAGCACAGAAACAAAAATGGAAAAAACAGTTAAAAAAAACAGCTATTAAAAACAAGACCAGTCTCTATGGTGCGTCCATATTTAATTCCTATGTATGTACATATAAGTATGTATTAGCCCTTACCTTGATGAGAATCTGTTCCAAAATTAGTTGTACGGGTTAAGGCTTCATTCACACGACCGTATTTTGTTTCCATGTCCGTTCCGTTTTTTTTGCGGACCGTATGCGGAACCATTCATTTCAATGGGTCCGCAAAAAAAACGGAAGGTACTCCGTGTGCATTCCGTTTCCGTATGTCCGTATTTCCGTTCCGCAAAAAAGATAGAACATGTCCTATTCTTGTCCGTTTTGCTGACAAGGATAGGCATTGTTACAATGGATCCGCAAAAAAAACGGAAACACGGATGCCATACGGAACGTCATCCGTTTTTTTTGCGGATCCGCAATTTGCGGACCGCAAAACACATACGGTCGTGTGAATGAAGCCTAAAGAAAGCGTTTTCCTTCAGGTAAAATAACAACATACAATTGAGCTTCGTTAAACCAGTTCCACACGTGACTGATTAGCTGTGGATTTTTTCATGTGGGCAAATCTGCAGCATTGTGCAGTAGCAGCAAATTGGATGAGAATTTCTGATCTTTCATCCATGCGCTGTGTACAAAAGTGCAGTGTAAATTGACTTGTGGTGCAGAAATCTGCAGCACGTCAATTTATATGCTGCGGATTTCACCCTTTGCGATGGAGAGGGTGAAGTCTGCTGGCTTTTCCAAAGCAAAAAACACTTGTGGTTTTGTTACAGTTTTTGCTGCAGAAATGCAGGAAAAACCGCAGCTGATTTTTGCACTGGATTTTCAGTCACTTGTGAACTCAGCCTTAGCCCTTATTCACATGTCAGTGTTTGGTCAGTGATTTCCATCACTGATTGTGAGCCAAAACCAGGAGTGAAGCCTGCACAGAGATAAGGTATAATACAAATCTCTGGACCTCTCCGGTGTTTAGACCCACACCTGGTTTTGGCTCACAATCACTGATGAAAATTACTGACCGAACACTGACTGTGTGAATAAGGCCTTAGGGTGATGGCACACAGTGCAGTTCTGAGATGCAGTTTTTTATTGTAGCAAGCTGAAATGAATTAAATCATTCCCACAATGCAGAACGCCAGGGTTTAACAAGGCTACTAAATTGGCTAAATTGAAAACTGCATCCTGAATGCATGTCAGAACTGCACTGTGTGCCATCACCCTGAGGCCTCGTCCACATTTCCGTGTCAGTGACACATCCGTGAAAAAAAGCGTACGTGTTTCATCCGTGAAGCTGTCCGTGAAGGATCCGTGGTTGGTCCGTGTGTTCGTTTTTACCATCCGTGTGGCATCCGTATTTCACTGACGTTGCTCAGCTGAAAATTGATTTCCAAAGAATCTCCTATTAGTTATCAGTGAAAAACGGACGCATCACGGACACAGCACGGATGTGTGTCAGTGATTTTCACGGACCCATAGACTTCAATGGGCGTGCTTGGTCCGCATCACGGATCAAAGTAGTGCATGTCCCCGTGATTTTTTTACTGACCCACGCTCAGTAGAAAAATGCTGAAATGTGAACAGATACATTTAAATCAATGGGTACGTGTGCTGTCCGTGAAAAATGCGGACAGCACACGTCAGTGAAAAACGGAAATGTGGATGAGGCCTTAGGGTGTTATTTTGAATTATTTTATGTGAATTGTTTTTCGAGACAAGTCGTAAGTCAGTGCTTCCTACAATAAAAATGCAGTGGCGTAGCTCCACACTCTGATGACTCTGACTGACCGACAATATGAACAGAGGGTACACTGGTTAGTCTAGATACTGGTATGATGATGATGATGGAGCCCATCCATGACCAGGTTTGTGATGTCCATCCTCTTCCAACCCCATCAGAAGCTAAAAGCAGAGCAACCACTTGTTGCTGGTATTCATTATTTTTGGAGGTGTTTTTAGGGGTCCTTATTGACTCTGAGCTGTATGCACACTAATAGCACAGTGTTGTAGGGAACAAATTTACAGGCGGAATGAAGGGTTACAAAGTGCCCATTGAAATCTATTGGCTGTCCATGTAGACCCCTCTCTGTTACATTCATATGTCTGAATGCCTTCAAACAGGTTGTCTAAAGAAGACCATTCCTTTAAAAAAGTTTTCCAGAATTTTTTTTTTTTAATGATCAATAGGTCATCAGTATCTGATCGGTGGGGGTCCGACACCTAGGATCCAGCAATCCTTGAAATGAATGGATTAGGATTTAGTCCGAATGCTATGTGTTTGCTACACTCATGATAGTTGCTAGAAGAAGGTAGATTTTTATTCTTAATTTTTCCTTCACGGGCATGAAAAATGCATGCAGTCTGGATACCATCCGAATGGAAAAAACGTACACACTGAACGCAGTCGCAGACAAACCTGATTAAACTTGCGAGATCCTGACACAATCTGAATTGCTCGTGTGAATGAGGTCTAAGACTTGCTATTATTGTGCAAAAGTAGTAAAAACTATAAAACTACACATACTTGGTACCGCCATTGCTATCGTACTGGCCCATGGAATAATGAAAATTAAAGTGCAAAAACCAATGGCGGAAATGCTTTATTTTCCCATTATCATCTAAAAAAGGTAGTAAAAGTTAGTACGTTATAAGTACCCCAAAATGGTGTCGCTGAAAAAATACAATTTGCCCTAGAAACAACAAGCCATCATATGGCAACATTGACAGAAAAATAAAAATGTTATGGCCAGAAAAATAATGTTTTATTTCATACTCCTCCTTGGCTGAAAAAAAAAATTAGAGGCGTATTTTTACTGTTTCGGAAAAAATATAGCGCGACAATCATTAGATACAATGTCCTGCGACATGTTGCTTTGTGGTCGCAGTGTAAAGGTGATCCAGCGCCGCTGGCCATAAAACATTTACCATTTAATTGCAACAATACATCAGATTTTTCATCTGCTGACATGGTTGTTTTTTTGTAAAGCCACTCGTATAATACATTACTGTTTGGGTTTCCTGGTAAAATGAGTAATATCCAGCTCCTTATTCCTGTTCTTTATCCACGATAGGATGCATTTTGATACAGAATCGTCTCTGCTATATTATGTTCTAGCCCTTTAAGGCCGAACACAGCTGCGATCCCTCTCTCGGCTTTTTGGAGAGGATGCAAAATTAAGTTATGTGCAGCTTGGGAGCAGGAGCCAGATGCATCAGGAAACAGGCTTGTTATGTATTCATGAGCTATGAGGCGGATAAATAAAAGGATTCATTACAGAGCAGAGTGTTACTAATGATAGATACCTGGTGCAGCACACCTCCGAAAATCAAATGTGTCACAGTCAGATAGAAAATACATTCTCTTTATCCTGGATTCTCAGCTCAATGGGAAGCTTCCCCTCCCTGCCCCGATCTAATTCTGTATTTACTAAAGTGACATTTACAATTCCATCGCTATTATGTCCTACCAGGGCCTCTGTACCTTCTGTCATGACCTTACCATTAGCTGTAAATTGGAAGTGGGTCAGTTTTGCGGGGAGAGAGCGGCAGAGTCTCTGCCGTTGTTGATGTGTGGAGAACGTTAAGATTTAGAGAAAAATTGTGTCGATGCAAAAGCTTAATATAAATGTGTTAGGTGTTAAAAAATCAGCTATTTATGATAGATAGTTGCAAGAAAAAAATAAGTGAACCCCTTGGAATTACCTGGATTTCTGCATGGATTACTAATACATTGTGGTCTGATTGTTCTCAAAATCACAAATGTAGACAAACACATAAACAGTTATATGGACCATGTATATTATTAAGGGCATGGACTAAACATCCTCAGTGCAGGGGGGAAAAGAACCATTAGCTTCAGTCATTTTCAGCAAATGTTCTCCTGTAGCTCCACAATGTATAGGAGGAATTTTGGACCATTCCTCCTTAAAAATGTGTTCATCAGTTCTCCATAGGGTCAGGACTCTGACTTGGCTATTCAAAATACAGTTCTTCTTCTTTTTCATCCATTCTTTATATTATTTACTTTGTGTACCTTGGGTCATTGTCTTGTATCACCCAATGTCTCTACAGCTTGAGGTCATGGACAGCTATCTTTATATTCTCTTAAAATGTTTTCATACATCTTAGAATTCATTGCTCCCTCCAACACAACTGCTCCCTCCACCAGCCCCACACCATGACACTATCCACCAGCCTCCAAACCATTATGCTGCCTCCACATCACGATGCTTCCTTCACGCCACAGTGCTCCCTCCACCAGCCTGTACACTACGATGCTTCCTCCATCAGCCCCAAACCTTGATGCTCCCTCCACAAGCCCCAAACCATGATGCTCACTACACCAGCCCCCCACCTTGATGCTCCCTCCACCAGACCCCCACCTTGATGCTCCCTACATCAGCTCCACACAACAATGTTGCCTCCACGAAGCCGACACAACGATGCTTCCTCCACCAGCCTTCACACCATGATGCTCCCTCCACCAGCCCCACACCTCAGTGCTCCCTCCATCATCTCCACATCTTGATGCTCCCTCCACCAGTCTTTACACCATGATTCTCCCTCCACCAGCCCCACACCTCAGTGCTCCCTCCATCATCTCCACATTTTGATGCTCCCTCCACCAGCCCCGCACAAAAATGTTGCCTCCACAAACCCGACACAGTGATGCTCCCTCCACCAGCCCCACACCTCAGTGCTCCCTCCATCATCTCCACATCTTGATGCTCCCTCCACCAGCCCCACACAACAATGTTGCCTCCACAAACCCGACACAGTGATGCTCCCTCCACCAGCCCCACACCTCAGTGCTCCCTCCATCATCTCCACATCTTGATGCTCCCTCCACCAGCCCCACACAACAATGTTGCCTCCACGAACCCAACACAGTGATGCTTCCTCCACCAGCCTTTACACCATGATGCTCCCTCCACCAGCCCCACACCTCAGTGCTCCCTCCATCATCTCCACACCTTGATTCTCCCTCCATTAGCTCCACACAATGATGTTCAGCATGCTGTACATTGTATAGAGGCTGTTCAGTCCCATTCACTTCTATAGGACTGAGCTATACCTAGCCCATGTGACCAATTAACCCATCGTCACTGGCCTAGGGAAAGCTGCAAGAAGGTGCTGCGAGCACCACTGCCTTCTCAAATAGTTGTACGGCAGGGATCACAGGTGTCGTACCCCCACCGATCAGATGTTGATGATCTATCCAGATGATAGGTCATCAATATTTAAAGGGGTGTCTCACTTCAGTAAGTTTCATTTATCATGTAGAGAAAGTTAATACAAGGCACTTACTAATGTATTGTTATTATCCATATTGCTTCCTTTGCTGGCTGGATTCATTTTTCCATCACATTATATACTGTTGGTTTCCATGGTTACAGACCACCCTGCAATCCATCAGTGGTGGTCATGCTTGGTTGTGCCAGAATGGCTGACGCTTTTTCCTATAGTGTGCAAGCACGGCCACCGGTGATGGATGTAACCATAGAAACGAGCCGTGTATAATGTGATGGAAAAATGAATCCAGTCAGCAAAGGAGGCAATATGGAGAATCACAATACATTAGTAAGTGGTTTGTATTAACTTTCTCTACATGATAAATCCCACTTACTGAGGTGAGACAACCCCTTTAAGTCTCAGAAAATTCCTTTCACTTTTGAATGTAAATAATATTTTTATTGTGTGACAATGCGCAGAGATCTTTCGGTAAAGGAAAAAACCTTATGCATTACATACTTTTTGCCTCCCATACATCTCAATGGGAGGCAGCCCTGAGAATCACTGAGCAGCGGTTTAAAGGCATGGATGCACTGGGAACGGACATGTCCCTTCTCAGCGCAGCTGTGGCTATAAGCCGCTGCTCTGCAATCCTCAGGATTGCTTCCCATTGAGATGCATGGGAGGTAAAAGGGACGTGGCCACCAAGGTGTGTGCAGAAGCTCTGTGGAGGTAAACTGCTTAGGAAGAAGTTTATAGGCTCCACAGACAACCTGTTCAGGAGATCTTCTGGTGCCTGGACAGACTTACTATGCCAGAATCCAAATATGCCCACTATACTATATCTCACTGTGGTAACCTGTAGTAATATTAACTGTGAGAAAAATTGTTTTAAGGAAACATATTGGCCTGTTAACTACCCTTGCAGCTTGAGATTTGTAAGATCTTGCAAAATTGTGGAAGTAATGCCAGCCCATGCATGCGAAGAACAGTGACTAATGCACAGTGCCTTGAAAAAGTATTCATACCTCTTGAACTTTTCCACATTTTCGCATTACACCAACAAACGTAAATGTGTTTTATATGGGTTTTATATGATAGACCAACACAAAGTAGCAAGTATGTGTGAAGTGAAAAGAAAATGATACATGGTTTTCAAAATTTTTAATAAAAAAAAATCCTGTGTGACCGATGGCCCCCAGAAGTCACCTAATTACTGTAGTAGATAGAGTCCACCTGTGTGTGTATTTTATTCTCAGTATAAATAGAGCTGTTCTATGAAGGCCTCAGAGGTTGTTTTGAGAACATTAGTGATCAAACATCATGAAACCAAGGAACACACCAGACAGGTCAGGGATAAAGTTATGGAGCAGTGTAAAGCAGGGTTAGGTTGTAAAAAATATCCCAAGCTCTGAACATCTCACAGATCAATGTTCAATCCATCATCTGAAAATGGAAGGAGTATGGTACAACTGCAAACCTGCTGAGACATGGTCGTCCACCTAAACTGACAGCCCAGGCAAGGAGACACACTAATTAGAGAAGCAGCTAAGAGGTCCATGGTCACTGTGGAGGAGCTGCAGAGATCCACAGCCCAGGTGGGAGAATCTGTCCACAGGACAACTATTAGTCGTGTTCTCCACAGATCTGGTCTTTATGGAAGAGTGGCAAGATAAAAGCCATTTTTGACTGCAAGCCATAAGAAGTCCTGTTTGCAGTTTGCCACAAGCCATGTAGAGGACACGGCAAACATGTGGAAGAAGGTGCTCTGGTCAGATGAGACCAAAGTTGAACTTTTGGTCTAAATGCAAAACGATATGTGTGGTGGAAAACTAACACTGCACATCACCCTACACATCATCCCCACCATGAAACGTGGTGGCAGCATCCTGTTGTGGGGAGGCTTTTCTTCAGCAGGGACAGGGAATCTGGTCAGAGTGCTCACCTATTCAGGTCCAGTGATGTGAGCAGGTTCCTGCCGAATGGTCCCCAATTGTGGACAACCCCTTTAAAGGCTTATTCACATGTTCCATACATGATGTATTTTTTGCTGTGATAGAATTCACATCATAACTGTACCTTATTTGCTATGATTTAGGAAAATCTTGGCAAAAAGCACAACACTGCCATGTCATGTAAATTGTGGATCGCCAAAACACAGATCCTGGCCGTGTGCATACTGCCATTTTCTTTTTCACTTCTATTGAAGTGTCCTATCCTTGTCTGCAAAACGGAACGGACGTGTGGATGTGGACAGCCCACGGTGTGCCGTCCGCATCTTTTGCAGCCCCATTGAAATTAATTGGTCTGCATACAATGTGCAAAAAATGTGGATCGGATTTGGACCTAACATACAGTTGTGTGCATGAGTCCTTAACCCTAAGGGCTCATGCACACGACCGTATGTATTTTGCAGTCCACAAAACACAGATCCGCAAAAAATACGGATGACGTCTGCATGCATTCCGTATTTTGCGGAACGGAACAAATGGCCCCTAATAGAACAGTCCTATCCTTGTCCGCAATGCAAACAGTAATAGGACAGATTCTATTTCTTTGCGGAACAGAAACGGAATACACACGGAGTGACTTCCGTTTTTTTGCAGCCCCATTGAAATGAATGGTTCTGCATATGGTCTGCAAAAAACGGAACGGACACAGAAAGAAAATATATTCGTGTGCATGAGGCCTAATAGTAACAGAAAGACATCATTGCATACATTGACCCCCGCACTTCAGCACAATTTCACACAGCGAGGACCAGCGTTGTCCCTAGCAGATTGCCATTTCCAGTAAATGAAACCTGAATACTAAAACATCATCTGCCCAGAATTATGTGTCTTTTTCTGATCCAACATATTAATCATCAGAGTAACAAAATGCTGGGATGATTGTCGCCTGTGCTCTGCTGTGATCTGACCAGGAGGATGCAGGTGAGGAGATTTGCACGGTTATTCAGATTTCTCAGGGTCACTTAATGAAAAGCGACTGCAAAGAGTCAGCTGGTGGTTGAAAAGTGAATTTCATATGGCGGATGTAACAGAATCTGTGTGGGCTAATTGTCTCTCGTGTTAAGCAGTGAGTTAACCAAACCAGACATCATCTCCTCTAATCCACATGAGATAGACAAGTAAAAATAATAATTAATGTGGCCACTTGTACTATCAGCTCGAGGTGTGGAGCAGAACTAATTTATAAGACTTGTAAGCAATTTACAGAAGGCCCCATTTGTGCTTCTTTTCTTCACTGAGGCTGTGCCATTGTTTGGAGGGAAAAATGTCCTTAAAGACCGTGTAAACCTTCGGAGTCAGTTTTTGTTTATGATTGCATTTTACAGATTTTTGGCTAAAAATTATATTTTCAATTGCCCCATTCTGTCACAAAGGGTTAACTGTTTTTCTAGCTGTGTGAATAGTACTTTCACTTTCACTTTGTGCCATCATCTAATAACCCTTATCTCTAAACTACTAAGAGGTCATAAACAATTATTTAAGCCACATTCTTATCAGTAAGATAAAAACTGAGCTATAATGAGTGTTTATAATGCCAGAGAGCAGAGATAAGGAGTCTTGTCAGCTCCCCAGATGACGGAAAAGACACAAAATACAAAGGGTGCTACTAGAGCGTCTCGGCTACGTACACAAAAAATGATTCCATATTTTAACATAGTAACATAGTTTGTAAGGCCGAAAAAAGACATCTGTCCATCCAGTTCGGCCTGTTTTCCTACAAGTTGATCCAGGGGAAGGCAAAAAAACCCCTGTGAGGTAGAAGCCAATTTTCCTCACTTTAGGGGGAAAAATTCCTTCCCGACTCCAGTCAGGCAATCAGAATAACTCCCTGGATCAACGACCCCTCTCTAGTAACTATAACCTGTAATATTATTACCCTCCAGAAATACATCCAGGCCTCTCTTGAACTCTCTTAGTGGACTTACCATCACCACCACCTCAGGCAGAGAGTTCCATAGTCTCACTGCTCTTACCATAAAGAATCCTCTTCTATGTTTGTGTACAAACCTTCTTTCCTCCAGACGCAGAGGATGTCCCCTCGTCACAGTCACACTCCTCGGGATAAATAGATGATGGGAGAGATCTCTGTACTGACCTCTGATATATTTATACACAGTTATTAGATCTCCCCTCAGTCGTCTTTTTTCTAAAGTGAATAACCATAATTTTGATAATCTTTCTGGGTCCTGTAGTCCACCCATTCCAGTTATTACTTTAGTTGCCCTCCTCTGAACCCTCTCCAGCTCTGCTATGTCTGCCTAGTTCATAGGAGCCCAGAACTGTACACAGTCCTCCATGTGTGGTCTGACTAGTGATGTGTAAAGTGGCAGGACTATGTTCTCATCACCGGCATCTATGCCCCTTTTGATGCAACCCATTATCTTATTGGCCTTGGCAGCAGCTGTCTGACACTGGTTTCTGCAGCTTAGTTTGCTGTTCACTAAAATTCCTAGGTCCTTTTCCATGTCAGAGTTACCCAATGCTTTACCATTTAGTATGTACTGGTGACTTGCATTATTCCTTCCCATATGCATAACCTTACATTTGTCAGTGTTAAACCTCATCTGCCACTTTTCCGCCCAAGCCTCCAGTCTATCCAGATCCATCTGTAGCAGTGCACTGTCCTCTTCTGTGTTAATTACTTTACACAGTTTAGTGTCATCTGCAAAAATTGATATTTTACTGTGCAAGCTTTCTACAAGATCATTAATAAATATATTGAAGAGAATAGGACCCAATACAGACCCCTGTGGTACCCCACTAGTGACAGTGACCCAATCTGAGTATGTACCGTTAATAACCACCCTCTGTTTTCTATCACTAAGCCAGTTACTTACCCACATACAGACATTTTCTCCCAGGCCAAGCATTCTCATTTTGTATACTAACCTTTTATGTGGTACCGTGTCAAACGCTTTGGAGAAGTCCAAATATACGACATCCATTGAATAAAGACCAATTGAAAAAATTTTATTGTAGCTCTAAATAAATAAATGCAATAATAAAAAAATGCCCCCAAAGTTGTACATAGCCTTGAAAAGTCACAATCAAAATTCTGTGGGGCAAGATGTTATAGAGCAGGAGCCCTTTGTTTTATACATTTAGATGAGTTGCACAGGATTAGAAGACCATGGCTGCCTTTGCCCAGGAACTGCCCCACACCTGTCCATGGGTTGTGTCTGGATTGCAACACACAACCTGGGAACAGCTAAGACACTGTTTGTAGAAGAATGTAGCCATGTTTTTTTTTTTTTTTTAAATTCCTGTTCTCCAAGATCGAGGAAAAATAAGTCACCTAGTATCGGTGTTCTGGTTCTAGAGTGGAGCTTCTTTCTCCTTTGCTTCTGATCCCCACTGGACTAGAAGTGTGATGTGTCGGCCAAAAGCACATCACGCTGCTGCCGGCCAATCAGAGGCCTCAGTGGTGACAGTGCTAACGCTGAGGCCATAGATTGGCCAACAGCGCTCGAACTGGTGACAGATGAGTCTTTTGGGTTTTTTTCAAGCCCTGTCTGCTCACATGAAGTTCACTTTTTTAGGGTTTTTTCTCTGTCTTGGCTTTCTGCTCTTTCATGTGTTTGTTTTTTTTTTTGTTTTTTTACAAGCATGTTTCTGCGGTCATTTTTTTTAAAACACATTTTACTTTTTTTTACCTATAGAGAAGTCTGTTGAACAATGGCTTATAAATAAGCCATGCAGTGCGCTGAAGAAAAATGTGACGCCGAACACCCACATAATTACCTATTCACTTACAGCAAAAATTTGGTCTCAGCATTTTTTTGCCGGGAAATACATGACATTTAATGGGGAAAAGGGCTGCAAAAAAAACAGGCCATTTCTCTTCTGGATGTATTCACTTGAATGAATCGGGTAGACCAAGGATGGGGCATGCTGCAGGTTTCTTGTCCCATTTACTTTGATGGGGCGTGTGCTATGCACATTCAAAAAAATATAAAAGAAGACCACAAACATCACTTGACGGTGCATCAACAGCTGACTGATTCTCTGTACTGTTTTGGCGGGCAATTTTTTAAAATTATTGTTTTGAGCTAAAAATGATGTTTTCAATTGTTTTTTATTAAACATTTGAACTCATGTCCAGTGGCGTAGCTATAGGGGTCGCAGTTGCGACCGGGCCCCGAGGGCCCCCCTTGCCACTTGCAGGGCCGCACCGCCAATTAGGCAGGTGCGGCGCGGCCCTGCGCATAATTGCGGGCGGCGGCGGGGCAGAGGGAGATGAGCGCTTCCATTGTGGAAGCGCTCATCTCCATAGTCATCTGTATCGCTGTCCTCAGGACGGCGATACAGATGCCTGTACTGCGGGCAGGGGAGGGAGAGGCGTCTCCCCTGCCCGTTCCTCTGATAGGCTACAGGCACTAGGCCTGCAGCCTATCAGAGGCCGGCTCAGGCGGCGCGATGACGTCATCGCGCCGCCTGAGCCGTACAGCGCGGGACACAGGCCGGAAAGGCCTGCATCGCATCGCTGCCAGCTCCATGGAGGTAAGTATAAGTGTTTATTTTTTTTATTGTTGTAGTCTTGGACCGGAGCTCTATTGGGGGCACATGGGGGCATTTTTACCGGCAAAAGGGGGCACTGGATCATTTTTACTGGCACTGGGGGTATTATTATAGGCACTGGGGAAATTTTTACTGGCACATGGGGGCACTGGGGGCATTTTTACCGGCATACCGGCAGAAGGGGGCACTGGGGGCATTTTTACTGGCACTGGGGCTATTTTTACTGGCACATGGGGGCACTGGGGGCATTTTTACTGGCAAAAGGGGGCACTGGGGCATTTTTACTGGCACTGGGGGCATTATTACAGGCACTGGGGAAATTTTTACTGGCACATGGGGGCACTGGGGGCATTTTTATCGGCAAAACGTGGCACTGGGGGCATTTTTACTGGCACTGGGGGCATTTTTACCGGCAAAAGGGGGCACTGGGGAATTTTTACTGGCACTGGGGGCATTATTACAGGCACTGGGGCCATTTTTACTGGCACTGGGGGCATTTTTACCGGCAAAAGGGGGCACTGGGGCATTTTTACTGGCACTGGGGGCATTATTACAGGCACTGGGGAAATTTTTACTGGCACATGGGGGCATTTTTTACTGGCAAAAGGGGACACTGGGGGCATTTTTACTGGCACTGGGGGCATTATTACAGGCACTGGGGCCATTTGTACTGGCACATGGGGGCACTGGGGGCATTTTTACCGGCAGAAGGGGGCACTGGGGGCATTTTTACTGGCACTGGGGGCATTATTACAGGCACTGGGAAATTTTTACTGGCACATGGGGGCACTGGGGGCTTTTTTACCGGCAAAAGGGGGCACTGGGGGCATTTGTTACTGCCACATGTGGGAACTGGGGGCATTTGTTACTGGCACATGTGGGCACTGGGGGCATTTGTTACTGGCACATGGGGGCACTGTGGGCATTTCTTAATGGCACGGGAGCACTGGGGCCATTTGTTACTGGCACTTGGCATTTCTTAATGGCACGGGAGCACTGGGGGCATTTTTACTGGCACATGGGGGCACTGGGGGCGCAGTTATTTCTGGGGCACGTTATGTTCACACTATTACTGTCGGGGACACTATTTGCTGGGCGCAGTTATTTTAGCACACTGTGTGCCAATAATTATTGAAGGGCGCTATCTGTGTGGTACTAGTGGCACAGTACTGGGGGTGGTAGAATGATTTGTCCAGAAGACGGGAGGATGATGGAAAAGTAGTAAACTAAGATTTTTTTCTGTCAAACTGCAGAGATGAGAAATGGCTGAAAAATGGCGTCTGGTCTGAAAGGAGAAGATGAGGAAAGAGAAGATCTATATTAGAGGAGACGACACTGGATGTACAAGGTATGGGGCGCTGTATTATACTGGATGTAAGAGGTATGAGGCGCTGTATTATACTGGATGTAAGAGGTACGGGGCGCTGTATTATACTGGATGTAAGAGGTATGAGGCGCTGTATTATACTGGATGTAAGAGGTATGAGGCGCTGTATTATACTGGATGTAAGAGGTATGGGGCGCTGTATTATACTGGATGTAAGAGGTATGGGGCGCTGTATTATACTGGATGTACGAGGTATGGGGCGCTGGATTATACTGGATGTAAGAGGTATGGGGCGCTGTATTATACTGGATGTAAGAGGTATGGGGCGCTGTATTATACTGGATGTAAGAGGTACGGGGCGCTGTATTATACTGGATGTACGAGGTATGGGGCGCTGTATTATACTGGATGTAAGAGGTATGGGGCGCTGTATTATACTGGATGTAAGAAGTATGGAGCGCTGTATTATACTGGATGTACGAGGTATGGGGCGCTGTATTATACTGGATGTAAGAGGTATGGGGCGCTGGATTAGGCTACATTCACACGAACATTGTGTTTTGCAGTCTGCAAATTGCGGATCCGCAAAAAAAGGATGATGTTCCGTATGGCATCCGGTTTTTTTTGCAGATCCACTGTAACAATGCCTATCCTTGTCTGCAAAACAGACAAAAATAGGAATGGACATACAGATGTGGACAGCACACAGTGTTCATTGAAGTGAATGGGTCCGCATCTGAGCCTCAAAATATGCAGATCGGGGGCCGCAAAAACAACGTGTGAATGTAGCCTTACCCTGTATGTTCTGTAGTGATATACGTAATGTTAGGAGGGAAAAGGTTAGGGTGAGAATTTGGCATTGGGGGGGGGGGGGTCAGTTTTTGACTTGGCCGGCAGAAAAGCTAGGTTCACCAGCACTGAGGGAAGGGGGGGGCCCAAGCTGAACTCTTGCACCAGGGCCCATGAGCCTTTAGCTACGCCCCTGCTCATGTCTCTGTGCAGCCTTCAGATTCTCTAGTAGCAGGCTCTGAATTTTCACTCTGTTTCATCCTGGCTCCTTATCTCTGATCTCTGGCCTCCTAAACACTCATTATAGGTGATTGATAAGAATGTGGCTTAACTAAGTGTTTATAACCTTTTAGTAATTTAGAGATAAGGTTTATTAGATGACCGGCACAAAGTTAAAGTACAGTTCACGCAGCTAGACAAACAGTTAAAGGGGTTATTCAAGACCTATAATGCCCCCCATATGCCCAGGACCCTCAAAGAGGTTGCACTTACCTCGCTACCCCGGACCCTCATCGTTCCTGATGCCGGCGCGGCCGCCACTGCATCTCCCCATGATGCGGATGAAAACATCCAGGGGGAGGTGGCTGGTTAGCCAATAGCAGGCTGCAACGGGAATGAGCCTCCCTCAAATCGCGGGGGGCGCTAGGGAGCCTCATCCCTGTCCCGGCCTGCTATTGGCTAGTCTTACCCCCCCCTTCCCTCCGGATGCTGAAAGTTTTCATCCGCACGACGGGGAGAAGCAGCGGCGGCCCTTTAACCCTTTGGGACAGAACGGCTCAATATTTTTAATGAAAACCAATTGAAAATATGATTTTAGCCCTAAATTAGTAAATTGCAATCATAAAAAAGAAAATGTTAACCAATGCACCATGAACATGATTGTAATAAACTTTCATTACTTCTGAGCCATTTTTGTTGATTAAGAAGCCATGCTCCTTGTTATCAAAGCAGTATCTTCTGACCGCTCATGACTCCCATCCATATTCTGGCCACAGGTGGAGGAGCATGGGACCAGACACTTACTTCACTTACCCTGTGTCCTCCAGACTGGGTTCCCAAAACTAGCACAGATGGAATGTGATGTTTCTTGTGGCATGCTCCCTCACCGTTGGCCATTTTAGGACAGGCATGTCATGTGTGGGAAGATACCGATGTAATAACAAACTAAAGAAAAAGATGTATTAGTAAGTTTTTTTTAAATTGTATTTATAGGGCACTGGTTAATATATTCCTACAGCGTCCAATCCATTTTAGGTGTCCTTGGGTCTGCTTTATACTTGTTGGGTTCCGACTGAAAAACCTAACTGGTATTGCAGTGTCTAAAAATTCCCATGTTATTAAAGGGGTTTTCTGGGATTTTACTACTGATGACCTATCCTCAGGACAGGTCATCAGTATCTGATCGGTGGGGGTCCAACACCCGGGACCCCCGCCGATCAGCTGTTCGAGAAGGCACCAGAGCTCCCGTGAGCGCCGCTACCTTCTCTCAACTTTTCCTAGACCACTGATGTCGTGTTCATTGGTCACGTAGCCTAGGAGCAACTCAGCCCTATTCAAGTTAGTGGAGCTGAGCACGATACCAAGTACAGCCGCTATACAATGTACGGCGCTGTGCTAGCTGAGCTGATGAGTGCCGCTACCTTCTCAAGCAGCTGATCGGCGGAGGTCCTGGGTGTCTGGCCCCCACCGATCCGATACTGATGACCTGTCCTGAGGATAGGTCATCAGTAGTAAAATCCTGGAAAAACCCTTTAACCCCTTCCCGACCGGCGCCGTACATGTACGGCGTTCGGGCGGTGCGGGGACATGACACCCGCTCGCGGGTGCGGCGGGCGTCATGGCCGGCAAGTCTCTGCTGTTTCTAACAGCAGAGACTTGCCGCTTCTTACCTCCGTCTGCGGAGACTTCCTGGGCCTTCTGATGCTGTGATCACACGTGATCACGGCATCAGGATGCGTCTGAACCCGGAAGCCTACGCTTCCGGGTGGTGTACAGACGCCCCGATTGGCCAATCGGGGTATCTGTACACCATATGAAAACTGTCATCCTCGCTGGTGAGGATTACAGTTTTCAAACTGCAATTCTTATTCTAGCCACTAGATGGCAGGCCAGGATAAGAAATGAGCAATTCATGGATTTAACTGCATCTAGTAAATCCATGATTGCTCATAAAGAAAAAAAAACAAAACACAATATATGAGCTCATATTTGAGCTTTAAAATAATCACCAAAAAATTAAAAAAAATGTTAAAAAATATATAAAAAATAAAAAAGATATAAAAGTTCAAATCACCCCCTTTCTGTATAAGTAAAAAATAAATACCTAAATAACCATAAATATAGACATCATGGGTATCACCGTGACCGAAAACGCCCGTACTTTTAAAATATATAAAAAAAATCCAGAACGGCGAATTGTGTGGCGGAAAAAAGCGTCCAAATGGTGATTCGCTGTTTTTTGTCGCTTTTTTTTTCTAAAAAAAATTAAATAAAAAGTGATCAAAAAGTCATACACACCCCAGATTGGTATCAATAAAAACTTCAGACCACCCCGCAAAAAATGAGCCCCCATACAGCTCTGTACACATAAATACCAAAAAGTTATAGGGGTCAAGATATGACAAGGAAAAAAGAAAAAAAAAAAAAAAGGGCAACTTTCTAATTATTTTATCACCATCTAAACGCAAGAAAAACTATACATATTAGGTATTGCCGGATTCGTACTGACCAGTAGAATGAAAGTAACCGGTCAGTTTTAATGCACATCGAACGCTGTAAATAAGAAACCCGTAGAACTGTAGCGGAATAGCGGTTTTCTTGCAATTTCACCCCATTTGGAATTTTTTTCCCGCTTCCCACTACACCATATGCAATATTAAATGGTGCTGTTGGAAAGTACAACTTGTCCCGCAAAAAAGAAGCCCTCATACAGCTATGTGAACAGAAAAATAAAACAGCTATGGCTGTTTGAAGGCAGGGAGCGCAAAACGAAAATGCATAACCGAAAAAACCTCCGGGGTAGAAAGGGTTAAGTTAAGAAAGTATTCAGTCTGCACAGTAAATGCAGTTGTAGAAAAAAAATATAATAGAAATGGCCTAATAGCAATTTATTTTTATTTTTTAAATTTTTTTTATTTTGGGCGGGGTTCTAAAAATCCAGTGTTGTTCCTGCTCCCATTATGGAGAGTGAACATCCCAGTATTCATCAGCGTAATCTTTCCCTCCCAGGTCTCCCCATATCCTGGATTAGTCTCCATGAATGAAAGTTGTTTTGGAACCTTTGTAATTCGATAATCCACAGACATTGAGCAATATCTGGTGTCCTCTGCACGCCGCCTGTCTTTGATTAATTCCCCGTTCGTTAGACACACTGTCCTGTTTCATTTCTCATTTCAATGTCCTGGACACAAGTGGTTTTCTGGGGAGAGGTGGTTGAGACATCGGTGTGATTGACAGAGTTCTCCAGCTGTCACAAGCTTACGCCTCTCCTGTTCAACTCCCCCCCCCCCCCCCATATCACTGTCCCCTTAATTTTCATGTGGTGATTGATAAGTAACCCTTTGGCTCTTGAATTGTACATTTCATGTGCTGTTTCTTCCTTCACCAAGAATTATTTAAAGAAGAACTCCCGCAAAAATTTTATTCCATGTCCTGCTAGAAATGTACATGATGTAATCTGTAGTGAATGTAATTTTCTTACCAGTGTCTGTATTTTTGACTTATATCATCCTGAAGTTTCTTATCTGTGTCATGTGACTAGGAATTAGACCCACCAACTCACACAGAGACTTATGTGTGGACAGGAAGTCTAATTCTTTATGTATTTCTATGAGACTGAAAGTGAGGCTCCCATAGGAATGAATAGAGCAGTTACTGGCTTTCTGTCCTGGGTCAGTTGGAGGTCAGGGAGTTGGTCACATGACCCAGCTACAATAAGAAGAGAGGTTATTTCACTCAATTACATTCTCTGATGAGAAGATTACAATCACTACAGATTATATCATGCACCTTTCTAACAGGTCAGAGGATAAAATTTTTTGCGGGAGTTCTTCTTTAAGAAACACTGTCACCAGTTCTGATGAAGGGTTACCAGGTCAGGGTTTCAAAAGGCATAACTTACCAGGAGGTGACATTATGTGCAATCTAAACTGATGTCACACTGTTATCTCTAGATACTGCAAATTATCCATTTATATTGGTCTCTTAACCCTTATAATTGTACATTATTCAATTAGGAGCATCTTGAATTACACCTCTATAATTAGAGCTTATAGCAGTTTATATGCCATTTTATGCAAAGGGCAGCATATTACACCTAAAGGTCCGTACTACTACTAGTAGGATTGGGCAATATACCGGTATTCATGATATACCAAAAGAAGAGTAAAAAAACCCTGTGAGGTAGAAGCCAATTTTCCTCACTTTAGGGGAAAAAAATTCTTCCCGACCCCAATCAGGCATCAAAATTACTCCCTGGATCAACGACCCATCTCTAGTAACTATAACCTGTAATATTATTCCACTGTGCTACCAATTAATGTAATTACCCCGTTGTTACATATGGAAGCGGCGGGTGTTGGCCGTATCGCACAGCTGGCACCTGGCCTCAAGGCCTCAATGACAGGGCACGCTGATCCTGCAAACCCCTTCAATTAACCCCTCAGGAGCTGCACCTGATGTGTCCTGTCATTGAGGCTGGATGACGGCTGAGTGATACAACTGACACCCACCGCCTCCATTTTTATTAACGGATTAATTACACTCATTGGTGGCACAGTGTACCCACCCTCAGTATTATAATCATTGGTGGGCAGTGGCCACAGGATCCCCTCCTCCTCAGTGGGTGGCAGCTTCCGATCAGAGCCCCAGCAGTGAAATGGCGGGTCTGATTGGTTACCATGGCAGCCAGGACGCTACTAAAGCCTTCCATGGCTTCCATGGTAAGCTCCCTGTTGCTATGTGCACAAAGTCCAGGACGGCAGGGAGAGTGTAAGTCCTATTCACCCTAATAGAGCTCTCTCACGGTGAATAGGACAGGACAAGGGTTCTCACTAAAATATTATAAGTTTAAATCCCCCCCCCTTTCCCAATTTTCCATATAAAATATATAAACAATAAAAAACATATTATGTATCACCACATCTGAAAAAGTCTGAACTATTAAAATATGAAAAAATATCTTCTATGCAGTGAACGCCGTAACCTTGTCCCCCCAAAAAGTAGGTTAGGACTGTTCTATTATAGACCGGACGTTCCATAAAATGCGGCATGCACGCAGCTTTTTTGGCACTTTATTTTTCTTTCATGTGGCATCAAATGGTATTGAGGATTGCAATACTTTTTTAAGGGATTGAAATCGAATCAAAATTTTGGTATTGCAAAAACCCTAAGTGCAATATATGTCTGCGTGTTTGTGTATATATATATATATATATTATTATATTTTAATGTTATTTATTTATTTATTTGTATTTTAATTCTGGAGAAAGGGGCTGATTGAAATTTTTATTATTATTATTATTATTTTTTATTATTATTTTTTTAACTTGTGATTGTGATTGGCATTCTCGCCGGTCGCAGACATCAGCCCTGTGTCTTCTGTTTGAAACACATTTGAATCTCGTCTTTCTGCCGTACATGTATGGCACTGCGAATAAACGGGTTAAATAAGTTGTTCTATACACATGGAAGTTATGTCTTTTATTGTTTGAAGAACGGGTAATTGTGCATCCCGAATCGTGTCATAAGCTTTAACAGGATAAAAGAGAGTGGATTATTCCACCCATCCTGGTTTCCTATCCAATTTCTTGGGTGACAGCTCAGCCGGATCCTTATTGTTTTTATATCTGCCTTCTCCACTGGTTGTGCTTCCAGTATATCATGGGAGACCCATGAGAGATACTTACCTAAGTGCAAGTGAGAGTTGCTAATCTAGTTGATCATATAGACTATCATCACCACCACCTGCTTATTACATTCATACTGTTTGATGAGGTGTTTTTCTCCTGTTTTTTCATAATATAGTACAGTTTGAACTGCACTGTATGATGCAGTAATGCATTCACTAACACAGTTATGATAAAGGCTACATTGAAAAAGCAAACACTATATGCAGTAGCTTGAATTGGCAAAAGTTGCATCCAATTAGTTTAGAATTGATTCACTCTAGAAATAAGCTGTGCCAATAAACAAGAGCTTAGGAAGACAGCATCATCCTGGACACACAGACCAAACGTCCAGCATGTTGTACTAGAAAGGATACGTCTACATGAGAAAAGTGTTAGGACTCTTTCACATGAGCGCACGGATTGTGTCAGGATCTGTTCAGGGAAAAACAGATAGTAATTTTGCATGCAAGTTCAATCAGTTTTTCTGCGAGTGCTTTCAGTGTGTGTGGTTTGATTGCAGGCATTTTTCACACGCATGAAGAAGAACTGAAGAATAAAAATGTACATCTTCTAGCAACCATCAGTGAAAAGCACATTGCATCTGGATGCCTTCCGTTTTTCACGAAAAGCCCCATTCACTTATATAGAGCCAGAGCTGCATGAAAAACGTAGAATATAGTACACGCGGCGATTTTTCCTGAATGCAAAGATGATATGTGAAAAACAGCGCCCAATAACACAGACCCATTAAAAGGAATGGGTTAGGATTCAGTCTGGTTGTTATGCGTTTGTTCTACAAATTGCATCCAGACGGAAAACTTGTTTGTGTGAAAGAGCCCTAAAACTAATTGTAGGTTGCACTCTGTATATCAGGGAGTTCTGAAAATGAAGACTGCAGACTGGAAGTGAGTGCAACTTTCAGTGCTGCAGTCCATTTCCTGTAAGAAGTCGAGTGCAGTGGTTACTCTGGCATCATCAAAATAGAAGAAGAAAGTGGGTGATTTGAGTACCGTATTTTTTCGCTTTATAAGACGCACCCGAAGATAAGACGCACCCCAGATTTTAGAGTAGGAAAATAAGAAAAAAATATTTTTCATCAGATCCTCATATCAGACCCCCATAAATTTCAGGACATCACAACAGACCCCCATATCAACCCTCCATGTCAGAACCCCATCAGACCTCAGATCAGCCCATCAACCCCCATATCAGCCCACTGTGCCCCCCATATAAGCCCATTCTGCCCCCATCAGACCTCAGATCAGCCCACTGTGCCCCCCTCAGACCTCAGATCAGCCCACTGTGCCCCCAAATCAGCCCACCGTGCCCCCATTAGACCTCAGACCAGCCTACTGTGCCCCCATCAGACCAGCCTACTGTGCCCCCATCAGACCTCAGATCAGCCCACTGTGCCCCCATCAGACCTCAGATCAGCCCACTGTGCCCCCATATCAGCCCACTGTGCCCCCATTAGACCTCAGACCAGCCTACTGTGCCCCCATCAGACATCAGATCAGCCCACTGTGCCCCCATCAGACCTCAGATCAGCCCACTGTGCCCCCATATCAGCCCACTGTGCCCCCATTAGACCTCAGACCAGCCTACTGTGCCCCCATCAGACCTCAGACCAGCCCACTGTGCCCCCATCAGACCTCAGATCGGCCCCCATATCAGCCCACTGTTCCCCCATATCAGCCCACTCTGCCCCATGAGCTCTCAGATCAGCCCACTGTGCCCCCATATCAGCCCACTGTGCCCCCATATCAGCCCACTGTGCCCCCATTAGACCTCAGACCAGCCTACTGTGCCCCCATCAGACCTCAGACCAGCCCACTGTGCCCACATCAGACCTCAGATCAGTCCCATAAGGATAAAATAAAAAACTCTCACCTCTTCTGCGCCGCAGCTCCGCTCCGGGTTTGGTGCTCCTCTGTCTTCTCTTGCCGGCGCTGCACTGTCACCTGACTGCGTGCAGCCTCAGGTCATAGTGCGTGCACTATGTCCTGACGCTGTACGTAGTCAGGACAGTGCAGCGCCGGACCCGGAGTGGAGCGGCACCGCAGGAGAGGTGAGTGTTTCCCCGCTCCCGGCACCTATTACATACTAGACAGCGCTCACTAGTATTTGCTTTATAAGACGCACGGCAATTTCCCCCCCTACTTTTGGGGGGGGGGAAAATGCATCTTATAAAGCGAAAAATACAGTATACACAATGCTGTGCAAAACTTTTAGGAAAGTCTGAAAAGAATGTTGCAGAGTAAGACTATTTTCAAAGTAGAAGTGTTAAAAGTTTATTTTATAAATTAACAAAATACTATGAATAAAGAAAAAAGAAATCTAAATGCAATCAAGATTTGGGGTAACTGCCTTTGCCTTCAAAACAGCATCAGTTCTAGGTACACTTGGACAAAGTTTTTGAAGGAACTTGGCAGGGAGGTTGTTCCAAACATCTTGGAGAACTAAGCACAGATCTGATTTTTCTGTTTGTGTAGGCTTGCTCAATCCTCCTGTCTTTTGATATAATCCCAGACAGGCTAGATGATGTTGAGATCAGGGATCTGTGAGGCCATATCAGCACTTCCAAGACTTCTTACTCTTTATGCTGAAGTTAGCTGTAAGTTTGGGGTCATTGTCCTGCTGCACAATAAATTTGGAGTCAACCAGATTCCTCACTGATGATATTGCAAGATGGATAAGTAAATCCCCTTATCTATTTCCTGAAATACCACCCCAAACATGCAAGGAACCTCCACCATGTTTCACTGTTGCCTGCAGATATTCATTATTGTACTGCTCTCCAGCCGCAAACAAACTGCCTTCTGTTACAGCCAAATATTTCACATTTTGACTCACGAGTCCGGAGCATGTGCTGCCATTTTTCTTCACCCCTGTTCCTATGTTTTCGTGTCGCTTATCCTTGTTTCCATGTCGAAGCTGCAATTATTCCATGAAGACCACTTCTGGCCAGACTTCTCCGAACAGTAGATTGGGTTACCTGGGCTGATGGCACTGCTGGACGTCTTCCCCTTTGGAAAGGAAGTAAGCATGATCTGTCTTTGAAATGCTGCAGTAAGTTGTGACCACTACATCTACAGTCTGGAACGTTACCTGGTTCTTTGTGCTTCTTTAAAAGAACTTAAAGGAGTTTTCCAGGATTTAACTACTGATGACCAGTATCTGGTTGGGCTCCGACACCCGGGACCCCTGCCGATCAGCTATTTGAGAAGTCACCGGCACTTCCGTGAGCGCCGCGGCCTTCTCTTAGCTTTTCCTAGGCCAGTGACGTCACATTCGTCGGTCACATGGTCTAGGAGTGGCTCGGCTCCATTCAGGTGAATAGAGCTGACCGTGATACCAAGCACAGCCACTATACAATGTACGGCGCTGTGCTTGGTGAGCTGAGAGAAGGCCGCAGCGCTCACAGGAGTGCCGGTACCTTCTCAAACAGCTGATCAGCGGGGGTCCCGGTGTCGGACCCCCACCGATCAGATACTGATGACCTATCCTGAGGAAAGGTCATCAGTAGTAAAATCCTGGAAAACCCCTTTAAACTGCACATTTTGAAACCCCAGTCTGCTTTGAAATCTTTGAAATTATTCTGCAGCAGGACAATGACCCCAGACATACAGCAAATGTCACTACGAAGTATCTTCGGTGTAAAGAAGAACAAGGGAAATTTATCAAGGCTGTTGCTGTCTGTGCCAGTTTTGTTATCCCCTGCACTGCCGGAGGATGCGCCTAATATATGATGAGGTGCATGTCATGTTGTATATTAGGCGCATCCTCCGGCTGGCCGGACAGTAATCTACCGCAGGTTAGAGCCGCCATAGATTTCTAGCTTCATTTGCTCCATGCACATTGCTCAATTTTGTGGAAAAGTGGAGAGGGTGGCATAAAAACCTCCACTTGTGACTATTTTTTCAAAAGTCGCATTTAAAAAGTCATAAACATGCAGTTTGCAACTTCTTGACGCCAGTCTTCCGGCGTAAACTAAATGATGATTCTCCCCCAAATAATCCTGGGAGTTATGATTTTGCCCCCCACAGAGCCCTGATCTTCGAGTCTGTCTGGTATTATATGAAGAGACAGAAGGATTTGAGCAAGCCTACATCCACAGAAGATCTGTGATTAGTTCTCCAAGATGTTTGAAGCAACTTCCCTGCAGTATTCCTCCAAAACCTGTGTGCAAGTCTACCTAGAATAAAAGAGTGGTCACATCGAATATTGATTGGATTTAGAATTCTCTTATGTTCATTCACTTTGCAGTTTGTTAATTGATAAAATTGAACTATTTACACTATTTTTGAAAGCCTTCTTAGGGTACAACCTCGGCCACTGTGGTTGAATACCATTCGGCTGTCCGGGCCGCAGTGGGCTTAAATTAAACAAAGACTGCTTAGTTGGACTGCATTGTTAATGGCCATGCAGCTATTAACAATGCAGACCGACTAAACAAAGCGGTATTCATTTGTTTAATTAGAGCCCACTGCGGCCTGTACTGCTGCACAGTACTTAAAGAGTACTTAATAGCTGTAATAACAATTCTGGAGCATCTATTCTTATGTCTCTATGTTGTGCCATTCCTTTATTATTTCTACTAGAAGTTATGAATAAACTGCTAGCAGTCTGCAGTAAGGGTACAGAGGGGAGGTAACCAGTTGGGGGTTTGTACCTGTACAGACTGACTCTATCCAATAAGTGCTGCCATGTTCAGACTGTGCAGGGACACACCCCCAACTGGTCACCTCCCCTCTGTACACTTACTGCAGACTGCTAGCAATTCATTCATAACTTCTAGTAGAAATAATAAAGGAATGGCACAACATAGAGACATAAGAATAGATGCTCCAGAATTGTTATTACATGGGAAATGTATGAAGCTATTAAAACAGGCATGTCAGGAGTGGGGACGGGTCCTCTTTAACTGCAGCATGGCCATGTCACGATCGCACTGTGTGATTTTTACCCTTACTTTGCAGCATTTTTTCCATACCTACCTAAACCTTGTATACTGTACTATATATAACATCTCATATCTGAGATCCACTTTGTCTAACCTCTCTCCACTTCAGCTTTTGTGAAATGAACGTAGTGGAAATGTAAATGAGTGAAAATTGTACTTTTTAGCTGAACACATGGGGTGTAATGTACTAAAGCAGTACCACCTTCTCAGCACTCGTTTATACACTGGTAAGCTATTTTTACAAAGAGGTCATTGGAAGACACAGCAGGGGCTTCTTGCGTTGATCAGAGCCAGTTGCCCTTGAAAATCAGAACCACGTGAGCATATTGTCCCCGTATTTATCTGCTTGTACAAGTTTTTTCTGTAACTACACTGTGCATTTAAAACTATGGGATACTCAGAGCCGGTCATGTTATTTCTGTGTCAGATGATAAGCATTTCTTCCTTCAAAAGTATTAAAAACTTATAGCAACTAAAAATTATACACAGTGAAAATAATACACACGGTGACATGAAGTACATAAATAGCAATTGAGTCTTGACATTTATTGCAATTAAATCAAATATTGAAAATAAACATATTTCCGATTAAAGCATGTCATAAAGTTGTGAATATCTGTACATATATTACTTCCTCAGTTACATCCTGTATTATACTCCAGAGCTGCACTCACTATTCTGCTGGTGCAGTCACTGTGTACATACATTACTTATCCTATACTGATCCTGAGTTACATCCTGTATTATACTCCAGAGCTGTACTCACTATTCTGCTGGTGGAGTCACTGTGTACATACATTACATTACTTATCCTGTACTGATCCTGAGTTATATCCTGTATTATACTCCAGAGCTGCACTCACTATTCTGCTGGTGGAGTTAGCTAGCAGAGCTCCTGCATTACAGAAGTTGTTTTGGGGGGATCACAGTAAGTATCTAATTACAGCCAGGCAGTTGTACAAAAGAGTAGTGGAATAGTGAGTTCAGCTCTGGAGTATAATACAGGATGTAACTCAGGATCAGTACAGGATAAGTAATGTAATGTATGTACACAGTGACTCCACCAGCAGAATAGTGAGTGCAGCTCTGGAGTATAATACAGGATGTAACTCAGGATCAGTACAGGATAAGTAATGTAATGTATGTACACAGTGACTGCACCAGCAGAATAGTGAGTGCAGCTCTGGAGTATAATACAGGATGTAACTCAGGATCAGTACAGGATAAGTAATGTATGTACACAGTGACTGCACCAGCAGAATAGTGAGTGCAGCTCTGGAGTATAATACAAGATGTAACTCAGGATCAGTACAGGATAGTGTAATACATTTAAAATGAAATATCTGTAAACAGTTGAATAAAACTGTAACTTGTTCAAGAATATTTTTACTTAAAATCAAGTGCTCACTTACAGTAGAAAACCCTTTACTTCTCCATTACTGTGCTTTTTTCCCCTTTTTCAGGGCTGGTTGCTATTGATATGAAGGAGATTGTGGCTGCTTCTTTACACATTGTGGAAATATTCCCTTTCTCATGTAATATTTCATTATTGGTATAGATCTTAGACACTGTCATCCACATCAGTTCACAAACTGCAAACAAGATTGGCAATGGGCGCACATCCGACATCCAGTCTGGATAAAGGTTGTTAAATTTAATTATGGGAATCTGAGCAGAGTGAAAGGTCTTCTGGAGCGTCACAGCCATTTGCACACAGTGTTCGTCTCCACCACTACAAGTGATTTCTGTTAGGCCTGCGTGTTTCTCTTAGTACGTCGGTCGCCTTTTGCCCTTTACCCTCCTTTCTAACCACAATCGAATAAGCCAAACCATAAGGCCTGAAGCTTTAATTTAGGAAGAGGAGAAACGTAACACCAAGAAAATACAAAAATTTGGTTCTTCTTAACTAACTGCATCCTTATCACTCAGCTAGCCAGGAAAAGCTGAAGTGTTGTTAAAGAATTAGCCCAGACACCGTCTGCAGCACATCAAAGCTGTAATGTATACCGCTGAACATGGCATTCTCTCAGCTGGGCTGGAATTCATTGTAAAAAGAGAGAAAATTGTGTGGAAGAAACATTTAGTGCAAGGAAAATATGAAAGCATTTCTAGTGGGGGAGTCTAAAAAAGACCTCTCGTTTTGTGTATATTGGCTATATCTGATGGATTTCTTGTTGCTCTGCCCTTTTAAAGGGGTTGTCTCATGATGGACAATGGGGGCATATCGCTAGGATATGTCCCCATTTTTTTATAGGTGCAGGTCCCACTGCTGGGACCCCCCCTATATCCAAGAACAGAGCCCCGCAAGGTGGTGGTGAAGAACTCCGGTCTGGCCACCACCAGGACGGCTCCACATAGAAATTAATGGGAGCGCAGTGCGCATGAGCGGCCCCCGCTCCCATTCATTTCTATGGCCCCATAGAAAATTAATGGAGGGCGGCTGCGCATGTGCAGTTCATCCTCCTTCACTTTCGGGGCTCCGTTCTGGATATAGGTGGGACCCGCACCTATAAGACAATGGGGGCATATCCTAGCGATATACCCCCATTGTCCATCATGAGACAACTCCCTTTAAGTTATAATTTAGGCTCTGTTCACACTAGTGTCTTGGCTTCCATGTATAAGTGTATACCCAGTGAGCGCCAACAGTTCTCATTGAGTAAGCGACTTACACTTGTGTATATAGCACTGGGAAAATTTGCATGGTTAAGTAGGCAACCCCGGTAAGTTGGCTGTTCACATTAGTGTTATCTCATGATTAATGTAGAAAATGAAAATCAGACATCAAATAGTTATACAGGCATTGGGTGTGGAAGCACTGCACCAACCAACCAGTTTGATTTTGGGTTAGACCTAAGGATGTTATCCTGGCAATCCCCTGGTATTCACCCTTTAATCCCTATTCAGGTATCTGGACTTCGCTGCAGTGGAGCTACCAGGCCGCTACCTCTTGGAATAGTCCCTGTGTGGTTGGCAGCTGACCCACAGGGATCACAGACACTGTTGCAAAGCACTGAGGGGTCAGGCAATACTTAGAGTTCTTAGATAGAGATCAGGGCAGGCAGAGTTTGTGTGACCCTGTAAAACTAGTCTGAGGTCTGGGCAGGCAGAAAGGTGTCAATACACGAAACAGACTAAGGTCAGGTAGTGGAGGCTCGGAATTGGTAAACGGGCAAAGGCCAGTACAAGGGCAGACAAACAGAACAGCACTCCTTTACTAAGAACTAGCAAGTTAGATAACCTAATGCTCAGGCACCCTTCCTTAGGGCAAGGTGCCTTAAATACCCTGAGGTGATAAGAAAATTCACTAGATAAGTAATATTTTACAATAAGAAATGTAAAACAGTAGCTTTCTGGGGTGGTATCACACTTAGGATTAGATACTGTACAGAAGCTTAGCAGTCTCTCATGATGGGATTAGATACAGCAGCTCAGTAGACAGTATCACACATCATAGGATTAGATACAGTGGCTCAGCAGACATACATAGTAACATAGTAACGTAGTTTATAAGGCCGAAAAAAGCCCTCCGTCCATCCAGTTCGGCCTGTTTTCCTACAAGTTGATCCAGAGGAAGGCAAAAAACCCCTGTGAGGTAGAAGCCAATTTTCCCCACTTTAGGGGAAAAGATTCCTTCCCGACTCCAATCAGACATCAGAATAACTCCCTGGATCAACGACCCCTCTCTATTAACTATAACCTGTAATATTATTAATCTCCAGAAATACATCCAGGCCCCTCTTGAACTCTCTTAGTGAACTTACCATCACCACCTCCTCAGGCAGAGAGTTCCATAGTCTCACTGCTCTTACCGTAAAGAATCCTCTTCTATGTTTGTGTACAAACCTTCTTTGCTCCAGACGCAGAGGATGTCCCCTCGTCACAGTCACAGTCCTGGGGATAAATAGATGATGGGAGAGATCTCTGTACTGACCCCTGATATATTTATACCTAGACAGTATTGCGCATGATGGGGTTAAATACAGTAGCTCAGAAGACAGTATCACACAATAGGTTTAGATACAGTAGCTCAGAAGACAGTATCACACAATAGGTTTAGATACAGTAGCTCAGAAGACAGTATCACACAATAGGTTTAGATACCGTAGCTCAGAAGACAGTATCACACAATAGGTTTAGATACAGTAGCTCAGAATACAGTATCACACAATAGGTTTAGATACAGCAGCTCAGAAGACAGTATCACACAATAGGTTTAGATACAGTAGCTCAGAATACAGTATCACACAATAGGTTTAGATACAGCAGCTCAGAAGACAGCATCACACAATAGGTTTAGATACAGTAGCTCAGAAGACAGTATCACACAATAGGTTTAGATACAGCAGCTCAGAAGACAGTATCACACAATAGGTTTAGATACAGTAGCACAGAAGACAGTATCACACAATAGGTTTAGATACAGTAGCACAGAAGACAGTATCACACAATAGGTTTAGATACAGCAGCTCAGAAGACGGTATTACACAATAGGTTTAGATACAGCAGCTCAGAAGACGGTATCACACAATAGGTTTAGATACAGCAGCTCAGAAGACGGTATCACACAATAGGTTTAGATACAGCAGCTCAGAAGACAGTATCACACAATAGGTTTAGATACAGCAGCTCAGTACACAGTATCACTTATCCCCAAATTATAACACAGACGAGGTAGATATTATGTGCAAACAAACTAAATAAGAGGCTGACGAGGCCGGCCGCCGCTAGCTGATTTCTTCACGTCGGGGTGATTATGTCTCTCTGCGTCAGATTATCATTAGCAGTAGACAGGCAGCTATCTGCATTGATTGGATAGAAGGTAGGAATAAGATAAACCGCTTTGCATCGCAGCCATTATTTATCGAATCAGTCAATAATTTCACGCTGTCAGAGGAGCGGCAGCAGGGGGTCTTCTATTCACTCACACAATCACATAGACGTATATTGGCCGCTGAAGCCGCAGCGTATAGGTTGGGGCTGCACTTTATAAACCTCATACCGTCTTCTTTGTAGCGGTGATGAGTTATTCTGATGAAATGGAATAGTTTTTCCCTTCTGACATGTGGCACAATATCTACATGCCGGGATAGGGGTACCTGTCCTATCTGTAGCCTCTACTCCCAGAGGAAGGCCACAGATGTGACACCGCTGCCTTCCAACTCCCATCAGAAACCCACGCGGTGGCTGCCGCTTCATGCCCTGTGAACGGCATTATTATAGAGGAAATCATCATGTAAATGCTTCCCCACTCTGTGAATATTCTGTAATGTAGGAAAGAGAAGGCGAAATAAAGCTGATAGTGTCTTGTGCGGAAAATGCAGCGTTTTACACTTTTCACTGTTGATTTTAATAGGGAATTATCACAGGTAATAATTACAGCTCTTATGACTTTGCTTCTTTTCCATAGAAACATCCGTTCCAAAACTATGTGTATAGTTTTTTTCTTTTTTGTTTTTTTTTGGGGGGGTGGGGGGTGGGTCAGGGTCTCTGATCAAGAGTCAGTTTTATGTTGATGGCAGGATAGGGGATAACTATTAGATTGGTGGAGGTCTTACTGCTGGGACCCCTACCAATCACTAGAACAGGGGCCCTGTACCCACTGTAGCCCCCCTGAAATGAACGGAGCGGCCGGCTGGGTATGGATTCGGCCGCTCCTTTTCTTTCTATGTGAATTCCAAACATAAGTGAGCTCTGTACTCGGCTATCTCCAGAACTCCCATAGTAATGAATGGAGTGGACATGTTCATTCATTTCAGGGGGCCTGCAGGGGTATGGGGCCCCATTCTTGTGATGAGTGAGGGTCCCAGCATTAGGGCCTCCACCAATCTAATAGTTATCCCCTATCCTGTGGTAAGCCACAAAAAGCCACAATACAAAATATACCTCCATAAAAATGTATCAAAAAATAAACTTTATTGGATACAGAAAATTTCACATTGTTAAAATAGCAGCAATGAATACATTATTATAGCAGCAGTTAATACATCTTTTTTACAGTATACTAGTAAAAGCTTCAGCCATCAGTATACTAATGTGTATAGGTGTCCTTACTGTAAATTACTGTATTCCTGCATTGGACAAATCCGAACCTTTTGGACAAATCCGAACCTTTTTACTGCTTTAGGTAAACCAAATGGGGGTCATTTATCAACCTGAAATACGTCTATATTTCAGGCGCAGATTGCGGCTCAGCGGTTAGTTGCGCCGCAGTCTGTGACTTTTCCTCGGTTACTCCTCATAACTTCGGCGATCCACTGCCAGCGATGGGGCTTTATTCTGCCCCCCTATGAGTTTTCAACTGCTGTACCTTTCTTATACTGTATTGGCTCCACTGCGGCACGAATCTGAACTCAGATTCGTTATGGATTGCGGAGCAATCAACAAATCCAGGTTCGCATTCGTTCTGTAATACATTTCGGCATGCGTGGCTACCATGGCCGTATTAGCAACTAGGTATATTTTGTGGCTTTTTTGTGGGTTGCGGGGGGTGGCACCCCGCCGGGAGAATCTATAAGGATTGTGGGGGGGGGGGAGTTCAAAACCATCATGGAAATTTTTTTTTTTTAATTTCGGGGGGGGGGGGGGTGCAGTTCAGGCAGCAGTTTTATGTAATTCTGAGGGGCGGCATCCACACAGCAGTTAAACACTGCTGGTGGATGCGCTGCGCTCCCCATCCGGAAGGGAAGACAGTGGAGCGCGGAACCTGAGGGCAGCGGCAGCGCAGGACAGGTAAGTATGTTTTTTTTAAGTGGCTGGGTGGGCAGGTCTGAGGGGGGCACAAGACGCTGATCTGAGTTCTGAGGGGGGCACAAGGAAGGCACAAGATGCTGATCTGAGGTCTGATGGGGCACAAGATGCTGATCTGAGGTCTGATGGGGCACAAGACACTGATCTGAGGTCTGATGGGGGCACAAGACGCTGATCTGAGGTCTGATGGGGGCACAAGACGCTGATCTGAGGTCTGATGGGGGCACAAGACGCTGATCTGAGGACTGATGGGGCACAAGATGCTGATCTGAGGTCTGATGGGGCACAAGACACTGATCTGAGGTCTGATGGGGGCACAAGACGCTGATCTGAGGTCTGATGGGGGCACAAGACGCTGATCTGAGGTCTGATGGGGCACAAGACGCTGATCTGAGGTCTGATGGGGGCACAAGACGCTGATCTGAGGTCTGATGGGGGCACAAGACGCTGATCTGAGGTCTGATGGGGTCACAAGACGCTGATCTGAGGTCTGATGGGGTCACAAGATGCTGATCTGAGGTCTGATGGGGGCACAATACGCTGATCTGAGGTCTGATGGGGGCACAATACGCTGATCTGAGGTCTGATGGGGGCACAATACGCTGATCTGAGGTCTGATGGAGGCACAATACGCTGATCTGAGGTCTGATGGGGGCACAAGACGCTGATCTGAGGTCTGATGGGGTCACAAGACGCTGATCTGAGGTCTGATGGGGTCACAAGATGCTGATCTGAGGTCTGATGGGGTCACAAGATGCTGATCTGAGGTCTGATGGGGGCACAATACGCTGATCTGAGGTCTGATGGGGGCACAATACGCTGATCTGAGGTCTGATGGAGGCACAATACGCTGATCTGAGGTCTGATGGGGGCACAAGACGCTGATCTGAGGTCTGATGGGGTCACAAGATGCTGATCTGAGGTCTGATGGGGTCACAAGACGCTGATCTGAGGTCTGATGGGGTCACAAGATGCTGATCTGAGGTCTGATGGGGGCACATTCTGCTGATCTGAGGTCTGATGGGGGCACATTCTGCTGATCTGAGGTCTGATTGGGGTACAGCAGGCTGATCTGAGGTCTGATGGGGGTACAGTGGGCTGATCTGAGGTCTGTTGGGGGCGCATTCAGCTGATCTGAGGTCTGTTGGGGGCACATTCAGTTGATCTGAGGACTGATGGGGGCACATTCTGATGATCTGAGGTCTGATGGGGGCACATTCTGCTGATCTGAGGTCTGATGGGGCACATTCTGCTGATCTGAGGTCTGATGGGAGCACAATACGCTGATCTGAGGTCTGGTGGGTGCATAGTTGGTATGTGGTATGTTTATCATGACTCTGTTAGTTGCATTAAGTTTGCTGGCAAGCTCTAGATACGGTACATTGCTGCGATAGTTATGTAGAAATATAGTAAATACATGCAGGCACAATAGCCTCCATTGTCAGCCTATAGGGCCGACCCCTGTGACTGGACGACTAAAGTGCATAGGGTCAGGTTTTGCTGGGGGGTGGTGACGGCCCTGGCGACTACTTATATCGTCTGTTATTTCATCTGGAGTTGTAATACAGGAGAATATACCTTATATGTGAATTTTGCATATATGTTTTATATTTACTATAGATAAAGAAAATATACAAAATAAAGACTGCTCCTCTCTATTAGTGTGCCGTGTATTTTACTTGTATACATTACGTGGTGCCCAGTGGCACCTTGTCTTTCTGTGGTGTGCGATTCCACCAGAATGACATTGTCAAAAGTGCTCACATCTGGATTGTAAATTCTTTCAGCCATCATGTTATATCACTCTGCACCTCATGCTGCGATATTGCTCAGTTCCCTTTCTCATGTTGCACAAAGTAAATCTGGGGAAATTTTTCTGAAAAATCAGCATCAGGTTTTTCTGACTGGAGATCTGCTTTAGGGCCCTTGCAAGTTTGTCCAATGAGTTTTACTCCTCTAAATATAAATTAGTTTTTAACATGTATTATGTGTTGAGGGACAGTGACATGTTCTCCATATTAAAGGGGTATTCTCATCTTAGACAATGGGGCATATCGCTAGGATATGCCCCCATTGTCTTATAGGTGCGGGTCCCACCGCTGGGACCCGCACCTATAGCCAGAACGGAGCGGGGAGCGCTGCGCCTGGAGGACCCCAGGTTTCCGGGGGTCCGGCCACCACCAGGCGCAGCTCCCCGCGCCGCTCATAGGAATGAATGGGAGCCGGGCCGTGCATGCGCGGTGCGCTCCCATCCATTTCTATGGAGCCGACGGAAGTAGCCGAGCCAGCGCTCGGCTATTTTCGGCGGCCCCATAGAAATGAATGGAGGGCGGCTGCGCATGCGCAGTGCACCCTCATTCACTTCGGGGGCTCCGTTCTCGATATAGGTGCGGGTCCCAGCGGTGGGACCCGCACCTATAAGACAATGGGGGCATATCCTAGCGATATGCCCCCATTGTCTAAAATGAGAATAACCCTTTAAGTTCAGATCCTCCATGGTGTGGCTGAAGCTCCCCTTTAAAGATGTTGCTACCACCTTTTTAAGAGAACTGTAAATGTTGATGATTGCACTGTGTTCACAAATGTCCAGACTTCAAAGTACCCCTGCTCCAGAGCACTACACTCTCCCCTTCTTTAACTGTAGCATCCCCGCACAGGTTGGAATCCTGTTTGTGATGCCAAATTGCAGTGGGCAGGTTCGGGTGGCCCCAGCACAATGCTGGGTCTCCCGGACACCGTTGAAGCGTCATCATGTGTTGCTGTACTCCGGAATGTATGGTAAGGCGTAATGCACCCCAGTGGGAAGTAAGTCCACAGAGTCAGGGTCTGCAGTAAAACAGTATGCTTCTCCACTGGAGGGATTCAGGTGCTGAACAATACAGGCGAAGCATTGGGCTGGCTTCTGCAGTCTCCTCCCTGGAAGAAGAAGGGTTTGATGCTAAGGAAAGGCCTGAGCTAGCCATCGCTCTCCCTCAGAAGGCTGGTACCCTAGCCAAAGACTGGTGGTCCAGGGTCTGCGGCAGAATATCCCCGTCTCAGCATGTTCTTCTGGTCACTCAATAGTCTGGCAGAGTCTCCTCTTCTAAGCACTGTTCTCTATCTGCAGAATACTATAGCGCTCTTCTTATATAGAGTTTCTGGCTAAACTAGACCCTTCTAGTGGGATGGGTGGAATGGAGAAACTCAGCACAAACAGATACAAAGTTACAACTCCTGTCTGTCATAGGCTTATATTAGATCTTCAATGATACTCAATAACAATGACACAGCCAGTTTTTCAGACACAAACTGGTTTTCAGACATAACAACAGAGCTAAACCAGACATCCTAAAGGTCAGTCTGTCTGGTTTTGGTGGTAAACAAGTCTGGCTTTTTCCATCCAAAAAATGCTCTTCTTTAAACCCTATGGTAGCTGGGGAAGATTACCAGCTTCTCCAACAAAGTTCCAGAAGTCTTTCAGTATTCATTAACCCTTTCCACAGTGTGGTGCAAATACAGTGCAGATGACCAGGATATATATCACAGCACAGCAGGAGTTGCTGACTTTGCATAGGGGAAACAGGGCAAATGTTCAGACTTCAAAGTACCCTTCTGCAAGGCACTACACATGATTAACTTTTAGTTCTCTTTCCTTGCATGGATGATGATGATTATGATTGTCGGTGTCGGGTACTGTTGTATTGCATGCCCACTCTGAGCGGATTCTTAGGTCAGTGAAGCACGTTGCTAATGGTAGGGGAGGCTGACCTGATGAAAGGGACCTGTTTCTGGTGGCAAGAGAGCATGGTTTGTGCCTGGATGGAGCGCCCCCCCCCCGCCCCCATCTCCCCTTCAGATCTGGGCTTTTAGGGGAGGGACTGCATGTATGATGTGGTTTGGGGATTTTTATTGTACAGCTGACCAAGGAGAGTGTCTCAGCTGTTATCTTTCTGTCTAAGGCTAATGCACACAACCGTATGTATTTTGTGTTCACAAATTGCGGATCCGCAAAATATGGATATCGGCCGTGTGTATGCCGCAATTTCTGTGGGCCCCAGTGTCCAAATGCCTATTTTTGTCCACTAAACAGACAAGAATAGGACATATTCTATTATTTTGCGTGACAGAAATGAGGATGTACAGATATATAGTAGTATGCATGAGGCCTAAGAGAGCCAGGTGCAGAGGTTGCTGCAGAGATGTCGGAGAGTGTCCTGGAGTGAGCTGGTTCGGCGTTTTCAAACGGTGTGAGGACAGGCAGCATCTAGATGTACAGAACAGGTGCTGCTGTATGTGAAAAAGGCTGCAAGTCCTAAAACAGGGACTCGGGACCTCCACTGAGTACAGTCATGGCCAAAAGTTTTGAGAATGATACAAATATTAATTTTTACAAAGTCTACTGCTTCAGTTTTTATAATGGCAATTTGCATATACTCCAGAATGTTATAAAGAGTGATCAGCTTAACAGCAATTACTTGCAAAGTCATTTGCCTAGAAAATGAACTTTATCCCCCAAAACACATTTCAACATCATTGCAGCCCTGCCTTAAAAGGACCAGCTAACATCGTTTCAGTGATTGCTCCATTAACACAGGTGTGGGTGTTGATGAGGACAGGGCTGAAGATCAATCTGTCATGATTAAGTAAGAATGACACCACTGGACACTTTAAAAGGAGGCTGGTGCTTGGCATCATTGTTTCTCTTCTGTTAACCATGGTTATCTCTAAAGAAACACGTGCAGTCATCATTGCACTGCACAAAAATGGCCTAACAGGGAAGAGTATTGCAGCTAGAAAGATTGCACCTCAGTCAACAATCTATCGCATCATCAAGAACTTCAAGGAGAGAGGTTCCATTGTTGCCAAAAAGGCTCCAGGGCGCCCAAGAAAGACCAGCAAGCGCCAGGACCGTCTCTTAAAAGTGTTTCAGCTGCGGGATCGGGCTACCAGCAGTGCAGAGCTTGCTCAGGAATGGCAGCAGGCAGGTGTGAGTGCATCTGCACGCACTGTGAGGCGGAGACTCTTGGAGCAAGGCCTGGTCTCAAGGAGGGCAGCAAAGAAGCCACTTCTCTCCAGAAAAAACATCAGGGACAGACTGATATTCTGCAAAAGGTACAGGGAGTGGACTGCTGAGGACTGGGGTAAAGTCATTTTCTCTGATGAATCCCCTTTTCGATTGTTTGGGACATCTGGAAAACAGCTTATTCGGAGAAGACGAGGTGAGTGCTACCACCAGTCTTGTCTCATGCCAACTGTAAAGCATCCTGAAACCATTCATGTGTGGGGTTGCTTCTCAGCCAAGGGAATCGGCTCTCTCACAGTCTTGCCTAAAAACACAGCCATGAATAAAGAATGGTACCAGAATGTCCTCCGAGAGCAACTTCTCCCAACCGTCCAACAGCAGTTTGGAGATCAACAATGCCTTTTCCAGCATGATGGAGCACCTTGCCATAAAGCAAAGGTGATAACTAAATGGCTCAGGGAACAAAACATAGAGATTTTGGGTCCATGGCCTGGAAACTCCCCAGATCTTAATCCCATTGAGAACTTGTGGTCAATCATCAAGAGACGGGTGGACAAACAAAAACCTACAAATTCTGACAAAATGCAAGCATTGATTGTGCAAGAATGGACTGCTATCAGTCAGGATTTGGTCCAGAAGTTGATTGAGAGCATGCCAGGGAGAATTGCAGAGGTCCTGAAGAAGAAGGGTCAACACTGCAAATATTGACTTGCTGCATTAACTCATTCTAACTGTCAATATAAGCTTTTGTTACTCATAATATGATTGCAATTATATTTCTGTATGTGATAAAAACATCTGACAAACACACATAAAAACCAGAGGGCAGCAGATCATGTGAAAATATAATATTTGTGTCATTCTCAAAACTTTTGGCCATGACTGTAGTGTCGTGTAGGACTCCAGTGCTCCATGTGATAACACGGCACAGGGGGCACTGCCGTTGGGAGAGCAAGCCTCCATCGAGATAGACCACCAAAGAAAAAGTGTTAATGTTGGTGAGTGGCCACCTCAATTTCTGAACCCAGTGGTCACTGAATGAACCTGTACTGCAAACCTAGGAATGTGTGACTAGAAGTACGTTTAAAACCACTATTTTATTATAAACTCATAATTAAAATTAATATTCCTCCACCTAACAGGCTGGATGCGGGTGGTTGGGGATCAAGTTTGAATAAATACACTGTCCCCAAATCGCCCGATTCCACTAATGATACAACGTGTCTCAGAATAGTGGTGTGGTTATATAAACTCTCCAAACCACACTTTACCACTACAGAGATTCAACATGGGTGTGTATGGGAGTCACAGGGTGCTTATTTGATCGGGTTATCAGGTTTCAAAACCCTTATGTTTCAGGGTGTACCTCTAATTTATCGCTCATCTGCTGCACCCGCCCCAAATACCCAAACTAGTAAAGATCTCCAGTGTGAATCTGTTGGAGTGGTGAGGCTAATATTGGTTGCTCACTGTGATACAGTCAGATCTAGCCCTAGTTTCACAGAGTCTCAGTTACTGCATCACTCTTCCACGCCGCTCATTCCACAAGCATGCATCTGGATCCGAGGTGGCAGAGCAATTGCTAGCTTCTCATAATAAAGCGGCTATACAACCCTTATTGAGCAGGGTACTGCTCGTAGCATCAAACATCCAGCACAACTCTTTCATTCAAGCATGCTTCTACACACTGGAGAAAATGGCTCTATTAAATCTATTCGCTCTTATAGCATTGCTCCCTGCCTACAACATCACTGCTCGACGCGTTTCTGTGCTGGTCAATAACCCAGCTTGTCATCAGGAGCCTAGGGTGTACAGAGAGGAGAGCTGATTTTCAGAACGCTGCACGCTACTGATGGCGTGTGTGCAGCGAAACGAGCCTCCGGCACTAGAATATTAGCCTCACCACCCCAACAGATCCACACTGGAGATCTTTACTAGTTTGGGTATTTGGGGCGGGTGCAGCAGACGAGCGGTAAATTAGAGGTACCCCTTGAAACATAAGGGTTTTGAAACCTGATAACCCGATCAAATAAGCACCCTGTGACTCCCATACACACCCATGTTGAATCTCTGTAGTGGTAAAGTGTGGTTTGGAGAGTTTATATAACCACATCACTATTCTGAGACATGTTGTATCATTAGTGGATTTGGGGACAGTGTATTTATTCAAACTTGATCCCCAACCACCCGCATCCAGCCTGTTAGGTGGAGGAATATTAATTTTAATTATGAGTTTATAATAAAATAGTGGTTTTAAACGTACTTCTAGTCAGGCAGTTAACTTCATCGAGAAATAGTACGTAAAATATTTAACTTGGTAGATTAGTTAAACCTAGGACTGTCCCTAAAGGCATCAGCCCAAAAGAGTGGGCACAGCGACAGCCTGCCATATTGAGTTCTGATGCCATGTATATAGACTGTACGTACTGTTTTGTGTTATAGCAAACTGCTTCAAGGGGTTGTCGGAGGTAGACTTCTGAGGACAGTGATTGGCTGCAGCAGTCATCTGCAGTATAATGGCATGTTACCGCTGCAGTTTGTAAACACATAGTGGCAGGAGGTCCAGACCAGCGGCACAGAGAGGAGCACTGAAGAAAGAGGTGAGTATAGCATTTTTTACTTTAGTCATCCAGGAGGCTTGTCTCTTTAATTACTGCTACATCATCCCTCTGTGGGGTGCTGGCACGGACGTAACACCCCTGGTTCGGTCTCATTACACAGTCAGACAGTTAATTTACAGGTGTGGACAGCACATATATCCTCGCAGGGAAATTCAAGCCTTGCAGAAGTAATTTGCAGGTATGCCGCTGTCCATGTGCGGCTTGTTATTCTCCAAATTCAATTAGCAAAGTCCCAGTGAATGGAAACACAATCCCTTGATCGTCTTCCTGCACGCTTTATGTACACTTTATTAACAGTAACGACAAAAGCAAACATCGTGTCCTAACGAGCGGAACCACAAGTTGAAAACAGGCGACTTCTAGTCACCTCCTAATCCAGTTACTAGGAATTGGGAAGCAACCTGAGCTCAAAGCGAGGGCGTGAATTTCCTGCACATCCGTAAGTGTGCCCAGCCATTGCCACGGACACTGTGCTCACCTGTCAGGCTGTGATGAAATCATGTTTTTGTCCCACTTTTAATGTATACACATTGACATATACGTTAAACAGATGTCATACATTGGTGTCTGTCATCGTAGGGTTACATTGTAAACAACCCTTAGGATACCGGAGGTTTTTTTCGTTTTTCCATTTTCATTTTTCCTCCCTATCTTCCTTGAACCATAACTTTTTTATTTTTCCGTTCACATATCTGTATGAGGTTTTTTTTTTTGCGGAACAAGTTGTACTTTCTAATACCACCATTTAATATGGCATACAGTGTAGTGGGAAGCAGGAAAAAAAATTCCAAATGGGGTGGGAAAAAAACCTAATTCCTCCACCGTTTTACAGGTTTTGTTCCCACGAAATTCTGTTTGCGGCAGAACTGACCTGTGCCCTTCATTCTCTGGGTCAGTACGATTACAACAATACCGAATATGTATAGTTTTTTTCTGTCTAAGTAGTGTAAAAATACATTTAAACTTTGAAAAAAAAAAAGTTTTTTTTTACATCACCATATTCTGACCCCCATAACTTTTTTATAATTATATCTACTGAGCTTTGTGTTTTTATTGATACCATTATGGAATGTGTGTGACTTTTTGATGACATTTTAATTTTAATAATTTTTTTGGGTAAGAGAAGCGATGAAAAATGGTAAATTGGCCTTTTTGACCCATTTTTCCGTTACGCCATTTGCCGTATTGGAAAAATATTTTTATATTTTAATAGTACGGGCATTTTCTGTCGTGGTGATTCCCATGATGTTTATATTTTTTGTTATTTATGTATTTATTTTTTATTCTACAGAAAGGGGGGATGATCTTTAAACGTCTATATTTTTTTAATTTTTTATATATTATTTAACAGGTTTTTTTTCACTTTTTTTTATTGTTTTGAAGCTCGTATTTGAGCCTACAAACGACCCTTTTTTTTTTATAATTCTGAACCCTCCTGGGTCTTTTAGAGCCATGATGAGAGAAGAATTGCTCAGACCCAGCGTTTCGAAACCAATTACCGGCATAATCATTGGCCTCAGAGGATGTTGGTAAGAAGCCCGGATCTGGGTTTTTCACCCATTAGATGCCGTGATCACACTTGATCACGGCATCTAAAGGCTTTAATGACTGCAATCGGCAATAATCGGCAGGTCGTGGTCATTAGCCACGGGTCTTGTCTGTTTGAAACAGCAGAGACCCACTGGCCATGAGGCCTGCTGCACGCGAGAGCGGGCATCATGTTTGCACTTCGCTTCTATCTCAAGAATAGGGCCTCGTCTAGAATAGGGAGTATGTAATGCATGTCTGTCTCTCTGCATTCACAGCTATGGGACTTCAAAAACACTTGTTATAGTAGATCGATACAGGAAGGCACTTCTAGTCATTGCCACCAATACCACTTTCCTGTCGTTATGCGCTCTACATGGTATCATAAGTAGACTTTTATGCAGATATGCTGCCCTCATGTTTTATGATCCACTATTGCTCCTCCTGTCCTATTGGCACCCACTATGACGTCTCTCTTTTCCCTTTCTCCTTCCATTCTGTTCTTTCATTGATCTGTTCAGGACTTTCTCTCAGTGTCTCACCCGGCTCCCAGTCTAGTTCATCGGAGTCTACTGGAGTGATCTTCTCAAAATGCGCTTTTTTATGTTTGAGAAAATGAATTATCCAGCAATGAATGGACTTTGTGGTAATTTTCTTACTATTTTGTGAATTGGATCCAAGTGATTTTCCTGATCACGGCACATCCTTCGGCATTGGTCATTTTTCGCCTCCAGTGTGTAGGCCTCTACATTGCGGAGCTGGGCGCACATCTCCAGGCGGCTCCTGTGGGTTTTATTGGAACAACAGTAAGGGGTGAGTGGCGGAGTGTGAGCCCCGGAGGAGGAGTGCTCGGGTTTCATGAGTCCCAGGGAAAAGCTGACACATCAGAGTGGGTAGGAGGGAGGGAGAAGTATTTTCCCAGGCTGTGAGAAGGCATGCAGCTGGCCTGACTCTCACCACAGAAAGGAGAGAAAGTCTGAAGTCTTGCCAGGGTCTTAGCATATGTAATGAAAGCAGAGGGTTGAAAGGTCAGAGTGGGTCCTGCCAGACTCCACCACAGCTGTTGGCCGCTCGACTCCTACCATCTTCCGAAGTAGTTTAACACGCGAATCCTCAAATATGTAAACAGGATTGGTGCAGTTGATCAGGTACAGATTGGTCAAGGAGCTAAGATAAGGTATTAGGTGGGGCAAGCTGTTCTTTAAAGGGGACCTGTCAGCAGGATCAACCCCATCAAACCATGTATCCTGTCTGGTAGGGCTCATCCTGCTGATTAAAACGATACCTGTCTTGTGAAAATTGGTTGTGGCATTTCAGAGATAAAAGATTCTTATTCATTACGCAAATAAGGACTTCAGAGCAGCAAGGGGAGGAGCCTAGACTCTCAGTGCTCCTGAGCTTTCCAGTGCTGGACACGCCCCCCACTGCACTGAAGCCATCATCTGCAAAAAAGAAAAAAGGCTTTTTGCTCGGGAACGCCACAACCGATTTTCATAATACAGGTATCACTTTAATTACGAGGATGAATCCTACCAGGCAGTATGCCTAGTTTAATAGAACAGATCCCTTTGACACATGCCCTTTAGATACAGATAAACCTATCCTAAGACAGTTTATCTACATCTGATTGTTAGAGTTCCCTTTCCTGGCACTTCTTGCTGATCAGCTGTTAAAATGGGCCATAGTGATTGGGTAAGAGTTGCAACCTCTTCCTCGGCCTGTGACTTCAAGATCACATGGCCTTTCCACAGCTCAGTCCCATTCGTATACATGGAACTGAGGTGCAATACCAAACACAGCCACTATATGATGTATGGCGCTGTGCTTGGTATACTGTGAAGAAGCCACAATATTCATCCGAACATCACAGAACCTTCATGAAACAAATCAGCGGGTCAAAGGGGTGTTGTTGTGTGGGCAATTAAAGGGGTGTAAATCCGCTGCAAACAATTTCATTTGGGTTTGTTGTTAATTATTATTACTTACTAATAAACCTCACTTGAAAGGAAGCAGAGCTGCAGTACCATTCACAGCCACTTCCCAGTGTCCAGAGCCATGCTGTTTCAGTGTCTGTTCCAGAGTGCGCAGCCTATTTACAACGCTGATCAGTGCCGGTGCATGGGGTCTAACCCCCACCAGTCAGATATTAATGACCTATTCTAAGGATAGGCCATTAGTATTATAGCCCCGGAAAAACACATTTACCCAAGATTAATGCCACCTAAAGTGCAATCTGGGGCACAATTATTTTTGCTGTGTAAATCATAATATGGAGAACTCCAGCTTTTGGAGACACTGCTGTAAATGGACATTTGAAGCAGTGAAATGGTACTCTCAAGATCCGCATGCCAGACAGGAGAAGTAAGCCGAAGGAAAACGGTTCTCTAATATCGGTCACATCACAAAAATGTCATATACAGTGGGCCGTGGGCAGCCGGACCCCCTCATAGAACATCTGGCCACAGACAGTCTCTCTCGGAGTCTTAGGGTGGGTTGGGAAACAGATGCTGCATTCCTTAACCAGGAGCTTGAAGCCAATGTGCCCACAACATACCCATTTAATTAGTCTCACGTAGGCAGTGAAACGTTAGAGACGACTCTTCTTCGGTTCTCTGTTTTATGATCGTTACAGAAGCACTCGCAACAATTTTTTTATCGTCTGTCCTGTTTGTAAAGTACTGTATATCAGGTAAATTGCTGTGCAGTTAAAGGGTTTCTGTCACCAGTTTTGGGCATATCAAACAGGATGACATTTGCATCCTGTTTGATAGGCCGGCTCTTCCGGGTGTACTGTGACGTCATCGGCGCAGGCGCAGTGAGGTAGCCGGGAGCCCGCCGATTGAAGGCCGCAGGCGCGGGATTTGGGCTGGCAGCAGATAGAGCGAGCTGCCTGGCCCTGTCCATCACGAGCACGGAGGTGTAACTAGAAGTGGGGAAACGGCGATACTAGGTGCAGGGTTACCGCCCCATGCACCTAGTAAGCCTAATTTGCATAACTTAAAAGTGTGTTTTTTACAAAAACGGGGGCACCAAAAGAAAAATCATTAACAGATTGGGCATCAGGTGACATTTGCACATTGCAAATGTCATCCTGTTTGATATGCCCAAAACTGGTGACAGAAACCCTTTAAGTTGGTTAATGTGGCAATATTGCTGATTTATGAGCTCTAGCACTGGACTCCCTTGTAGTCAGTCTCTGTATGTAAGCCTGTAAGGTGCATGGACTTCCGGTGCACACAACAGACACTGTAGGATTCGGAGAGTCTGTGTGCGGGTCCAGGGCTTCTTTACACCTTTCTTGATCAAGTTAATAAAAGGGATACACATAAGATAAAAGTCCCTTCAATGGCACGCTGCTGGTTTTGTCCAGCTGCCTCTCGGCATGCTTGCCGAGCTGCGGCCAGATTTCCGGCCGGTCCCCATTATAGTGAACGGGGCCGGGCGGACTTCTGGTAGCACACGTGTACAAACGGTAGTATGGATCTGGCAGGCTGTTCCCCTGCCAGACCAGACTGCTTGAAAAGCTCACAGCGAGTGTGAAAGTAGCCCTAAATATTGGGGTGACTTTCATGAGACCAGGAATCCCTTTTATTATCTTAAGTAACACAGTTTATAAGGCCGAAAAAAGCCCTCGTCCATCTAGTTCATCCTGTTATCCTACAAGTTGATCCAGAGGAAGGCAAAAAACCCCTGTGAGGTAGAAGACAATTTTCCTCACTTTAGGGGAAAAAATTCCTTCCCGACTCCAATCAGGCATCAGAATAACTCCCTGGATCAACGGCCCCTCTCTAGTAACTATAACCTGTAATATTATTACCTCCAGAAATACATCCAGGCCCCTCCTGATCTCTTTTAGTGAACTTACCATCACCACCTCCTCAGGCAGAGAGTTCCATAGTCTCACTGCTCTTACCGTAAAGAATCCTCTTCTATGTTTGTGTACAAACCTTCTTTCCTCCAGACGCAGAGGATGTCCCCTCGTCACAGTCACAGTCACAGTCCTGGGGATAAATAGATGATGGGAGAGATCTTGGTAAAGAAAGAAGCCCTGGACTCACAATCCGACTCTCCAAATCCTACAGTGTCTGTTGTGTGCACTGGAATTCTTAAAATGAGACCAGGCCGGCAAATCTATCACAGTGGCTGACAGTGGGTGATATGTTTTTGACACCTTGCTCAACATGTTAGGCCATGTGAACTTCAGAGAAGGAGAACAGTGAATATAACAGAAGTACCCGATTCGGCACATAATTGAAAGGAACTGAGCTAAACAGACTGGGGTCCATTCAGTTTCCATTTGAGTGGCCACTTTTTTGTCCACTCCTTTTGACAGATTTTGCTACAAACGGGATATGAACTAGCCCCTAGACACATTTCTCTTCCTTACTTTGCCTCTTAATTTACTTACTTACCAAAATTTTGATGCAGTTTGGAACATTTTAAGACACACCCCTTTTCTAGATACTTTTGAAATCTTTTTTAGGTGCCAGAGAGCCATTTAGGCCGGATTCACCTATACACGGCCATCTGTTTATGATTCCTTCCAGCTTAGCACAGAACTGACCCCATAGCTTTCTGTGGAATTGTTCATGGCACTTGGCACATCAGTTTTGACACTGGATGTCAAATAAAAGCTATGTATGCATCATTGTTCTGTTGGTCTTGGGCTACTTATACTGTGCACTAAAGTGCATGACACATATTAGTAAAATTTCACCCAACTGATATAGGTGAGCCCAGCCTTAGCTTTGTAAAATTCCAAGCCTTGTCAGAAGGACATCACTCAGATATGAAGGGGCTTCTATTTCCACTCGTACTGACAAGCTTTATGGAGATGCTGATTTTCCCTCAGGACTTGGCTCCTGTCCACACTGCTAACAGTACCAACACCTGGTGTAATAACCACAGTATCACTGGGCTTCATTGGCCAGAAAACTCATCTGACCTAAACCCCATAGAGAATCTATGAGACCCCAGACCCCACAATGCAGACGAGCTGAAGGCTGCCATCAAAGCAACCTGGGCTCCATAACCCCTCCGCAGTACCACAGGCTGATCTCCTCCAAGTCACATTGATGCAAAAGGAGCCCCGACCAAGTACTGAGCACATATACTGGACAGACTCCTCAGGAGGCCAACATTTCTGTAATAAAAAAAATAAAATTAATAGGTCTTATATAATATTCAAATTTTCTGAGATCCTGACTTTTGGGGTCTCATTAGCTGTAAACCATAATCATCAACATTAAAAGAAATAAACGCTTGGAATAGATCCCTCTTTGCGGGAGATATATCAAGATCAAGGATGGATCCGCCAGTCTTGATCTCCCTGCACTGGCGTGAGATGCGCCTGATTTGTTAAGCGGCAGGAGCCACGCCCCATTCACTAAACCGCATCCTTTTTTCGCGGCACTTCTGAAAAGTCGCAAATTATGGTGTACACATGCCGTGCAACATAATGTGTGACTTTTTATCCTTGATAAATGTCCCTGTCTATGTAATGAATCTATAGAATATATGATGTTCACATTTTGAATTTAATTACTGAAATTAAAGGGGTATTCCTCAGAGGTATTATCTCACACATGTAATTTGTATAGTTAGATATAGCCATACCAATATTATTACTAATAGAATGTATTTATATAAAATGTACCGTTTAGAAGATTTTCCTATTTGTATATCCATTGTCCCACACACATCAGTCAGGCCGTTGCCCCTAGTTACGACCACCGCAGCCATGTAGTAGTGGTGGCCGGCTTGCTCTTGTTCAAACCCGCTCTGAGGTAACTGCTGTATTGTGAACGCACATTACATGAACATGCGGAGACACATCTTAGGGTTGTAGCATTTTTGTCTTCGCTTCCAAAACGCAGAGAAACAGATCCTGTTCCAAGAACAATTCATCTCTATGGAGCAGGATCCGTTTATAAGTCTGCGTTTTGGACGTATCCTGACCATTACGTTTTGGACTGGTAGCAGATGTGAAAGTGCCCTAAGATGTGTCTATGCATGCTCATGTAATGTGCGTTCACAATACAGCAGTTACCTCAGAGCGGGTTAGAACAAGAGCAAGCCGGCCTCCACTACTACATGGCCACGATGGCCGTAACTAGGGGCAACGGTCTGACTGATGTGTGTGGGACAATGGATATACAAATAGGGAAATCTTCTAAACGGTACATTTTATATAATTACATTCTATTAGTAATAATATTGGTATGGCTATATCTAACTATACAAACTACATTTGTGAGATGGGAATACCCCTTTAACTTCTCAATGATATCTTAATTTATTGAGATGTACCTGTGTATTGAGGCTTCCTGTTCTCTACAGATAACATTTTAGCAGTCAGCTCATTATCATCACAAGCAGGATTACAAAGACAAGTGAGGCTACTTTCACACTAGCGTTTTTGAATTCCGGTATTGATTCTGTTCCGTCTCCAGACCAGAGAGCAAACCGCAGCATTCTGCGGTTTGCTCTCCGGTCCAGGCATCCGCACCAAGACGGATCCGGAATGACCCCCAATGCGAGTCAATGGGTGACGGATCCGTTTGGTGTGACACAATAGTAAATGGATCCGTCCTCCATTGATTTTCAATGGAGTTCATTCCGGATACGTTTAAAAGATGTTAAAGATAATACAACCGGATCCGTTCATTACGGATCCACAAGGTTGTATTATCACTACGGATCCGGCGGGCCCCTTCACCCGCCGGATCCGTAGTAACGCTAGTGTGAAACTAGCCTTATACCTCTATATGGATAACACGCGATCCGCCATTCTCAATAGGTGATATCACAGCTTATATCACAGGTCTAGCAGACCTAGGTGCTTGTGCAAAGACTGCAAGATTTTAGGATTGTTTTTTTAAAATACAGATAGGAACATTTTTCTAAAATCGGACAACCTGTTTAACAAAAATATCTGTCGTTTTCCCTTTAATATTGTTTTTTTTTTTGTATTTTTAACACCTACGTTACAGGTTTATCTGGGCTTAATTTCTTTGTGTGTATATGGCATTCATATATATTCTGCCTGCGATTTCTTGGAGTGCAGTTTTCCATCTATCTGATACAAAGTGAGATTTGCATGTACAGGCATGGCATAAATGATTCATTTCATTCCATTCACTTAATCTGCGTGACGTGGAGATAATTTGGGTGCCCGTGTGTGCTGTGAGGAGATATGCATTGCTGGGTGTATTCTGACTGGTCCCAATCAATAACCCCTATCTCGGCGAGGTCACGACTGAGGAAATGACTTGCTGATATAACAGCGCTGTGCCGGTCAAAGGGGTATGATTTATAATTATTTCAGAAGTACTATTGTATAGAGGGAACTGTATCTACATAACAAGGGGCCTGGCTGGAATCTCCAATGACCTTTAATTGGGCGTCCAAAAACTGCCTTCACTGTGAAATGGACGTCTGTTTTCCCATTAAGTAAAAAGCCATGAAATGTACAAGGCTCCCAAATCTGTGACATTGATGCTAAGTCCGTTAAAGCTCTGTGTGCAGGAGAACTGTCTTCATAACCCCTCACCTCCAAACAGCCATGAAAATCAGATGCAGTCTCTGTCCTAAGACCGTTAATCCTCAAACTGTGCTTTCTTATTTTTAGACCTGGAAAGGAACTGATGATGTCACTGCGACCAATCACCTTGCAGGGGAAAAATTGTGGAGACGGAGGAAGTGGTCTATAAATTTGGGTTGAGCAAATTCTTGGTAAAACAGAAACGTTCCTTTCAATTGATGGTCATCATTTACCAAAATTTGCTGTACCCTGTTCGTATTTCAGTCCACAAACCATAGATTCTTCTATCTGCATTTTTCTGAATCCTATCACTAGAAAGGACTATTCTCATCTGCAACGACCACACAGATCCACCAAAAAAAATACGCGTGTGTGCATGTTTCCGTAAAAATCAGTGTGCTATCTGTAAGAAATGCATTTAGCATGGAACACAGGACACACAAGTGTTTTTTGGCTACTGGCATGTTTTTAAAAAATGAAGCATGCTTTTTTCATGGGTTTTTCCATCTTCTCTATGGGAAAAAAAGCCTTCCACACGTTTGTTTTGAAAAAACAAAAATGTAAAAAAAAATAACATAAAGATCCTGCAGAACACGGGATATATGGCATTTTTGGTAGTAAAAAGACATCAGAAGAAACTTGTGTGTGAAGTGCGCCTCAGACTGGACCAACTCATCCAGTGAATGGCAATTAGTCACCAGGTGTTAAAGAGATCTTTTGAGGTTACCTTTACAAAGAAGTTGTCCACTTTTTACTATGGATGACCTATTCTCAGGATACTATGATGACTTTTCAGGATAGGTCATCAATATCAGATCAGCGGGGGTCGGACACCCGGCACTCCCACGATCAGTGCCGCTTCTCTGCTCTGTTTACCCGCCCACCGCAGCAATTGCAGTGTTGAACAGGTAGTAACATAGTTTATTAGGCCGAAAAAAGCCCTCTGTCCATCCAGTTCGGCCTGTTATCCTGCAAGTTGGTCCAGGGGAAGGCAAAAAAACCCCTGTGAGGTAGAAGCCAATTTTCCTCACTTTAGGGGGAAAAAATTCCTTCCCGACTCCAATCAGGCATCAGAATAACTCCCTGGATCAACGACCCCTCTCTAGTAACTATAACCTGTAATATTATTACCTCCAGAAATACATCCAGGCCCCTCTTGAACTCTTTTAGTGAACTTACCATCACCACCTCCTCAGGGAGAGAGTTCCATAGTCTCACTGCTCTTACCGTAAAGAATCCTCTTCTATGTTTGTGTACAAACCTTCTTTCCTCCAGACGCAGAGGGTGTCCCCTCGTCACAGTCCTGGGGATAAATAGATGATGGGAGAGATCTCTGTACTGACCCCTGATGTATTTATACATAGTTATTAGGTGTAATTACAAGTATGGTGTCCCCATTCACTTCTATGGGAAGGCCCTTTCCTGTTCACTTGAACAGAGCAGAGAAGACTAGAGATGAGCGAACGTGCTCGAAACGAGCACTGTACCGCTCGGCTCCCCTGCGCTCGCACGGGCGCAGGCAGCCGCTTCCGTCCTCCTCAGGAGGACGGAAGCGGCTCCCTGCGCCCATGTGAGCGCAGGGGAGCCGAGCGGTACAGTGCTCGTTTCGAGCACGTTCGCTCATCTCTAGAGAAGACAGCACTCGTACAAGCGCGGCCATCTTTTCAAACAGCTGATCAGCGGGCGACTGATACCTGGGACCCCCGCTGATCTGATATTGATGACCTATCCTGAGAATAGGTCATTAATAGTGAATAGTGAACAACCCCTTTATTAAGGCTGATTTTCCACATGACAGTTGGGGGTCAGTAGTGTGCCGGGTGGGGGAGAACCTCGCAGCATTTGTTTACCACGAATTGTTGTAAAGCAAAGCACAGGAGAAGAAAATGGGTTTTTTTGTTTTTTTTTGCACTTGCTGAGAAACTATAGCAATTCACGGTAAACTGCTGCAGTTGTGCCACATGGTTCTCAGCTGCCCGGCACAATACCATTGCCGCTACGTACAAACCACACAGGATGGAGACATTTTTGTGTTACATTTTTGAGCAAGAAACCCAATGGGAAAAACCACATTGAAAAAAAGCAGATATTTTTTATTTTTTTCCAATTGCAAAAACACAGATTAGTCCCAGCACTAAAAAAGACAATTATATTTCTTATTTTGCTGTAATCCTCATATTTATAGACCGCATTACGGCTGTGTGATAAATCTTTATTTCCAGATTTAGTACAGCACCTCGTGAAGAGCTTCCGGAGTGCGAAGCCGTAAAGAAGAAAACCAGTCCTCAATAGCCAAGTCCAAAAAGTTAAGGGACCGTAGCAGCCCTTTAGGCCTCATGCAAACTGACTTTGTCCGGCCATGTCCGCATTGCTGCCCGCAAATAGTGGGTCCACAGTATACGGGCACTGGCCGTGTGCTCACCGTATCACGGATGTGGACCATTCACTAGAGTTCTTCCGTGGGGTTTCTTTCTATAGAACATGTTCTTTTTGCGGTGCGGACGAATCACGGACCCATTCAAGTTGAATGGGCCTGGATCCATTGCAGCAGCCGCACGAATAATCCAGGTGCATTGGGGACTGCAAATTGCGCTCCCCAATGCACGCAATGGCCGTGTGCATGAGGCCATACTCTGAGAGGGGAAGTTGCAGTTTATTGACTTCTTTTGGATAGTTTAAAACTTTACAGAGATTGTCCCCTTTCTGCAAGAGATATTGATGGAGGGGAGTCCTTTGCCCCCTTTCTGTTAGCCAGTTTGGAGAAAACCCCTTGTTCTGGAGGATTGCTGGCATCTATTCACATTGGGCTCTACATTTGCTGTCTGTGTCAGGAAACTCTCCCACGTGTACGCTGACCATGCCACCATTGACCAGACTGCTGGCAGTAGAGGAGGTAGTACAAACTGGACGACCCCTTTCAGAGAGATTCAGAAACTAGTGGCGCGGTCAGGCACCTTCAACATCAGCGGCTTATTAAAAACGGAGTAAAACGGTCGCTGTTATCTTTGGTTGATTTCCCTTGGGGTTGTCTGGTGGTGTCTAGATATGAGACTGAGACCAAATCCTGCCAAAACCATCCAGATCAGGTGATGGCGTGTAACCGATACTACAGCCGCATGTCCTAAATATGTAACATATGATGGAACATGAGAAGTCATACGACCTGACCACCAATCTTTTCTTCACCAGAAAAGGGAGAAATACCGGCGCTTTTTTTCAGGTTACATTATAGATTTTTGTAAGAATTTTAGAGAGTGATCGAGGGGTTAAACTGACCCTTTCCCCCCAGCTTGGCAATGTCTCCTATAGGAAGAGCAGAGTTACAGGGGAAGCGTCTTGTTCAAGTTCATGGCAGGAGAGGCAAGTCAGCAGGGAGCCGGTCGGAAGGAGCGCAGCTGTCCCTGTCCGTCTCCTTCAGCCTCGGGATTACTTGCTGCGGGTGGAGGTGTCGGGGGTGGAGGGAAGATTTGGGTGACATTCTTTGGAAACGTACGTCACTTTAGCACAAATTCTCTTTAATTCTTTCTGCTTTAACACGGTGAAGCCCCGGCATCCCTGTATGTGGTCCTGAGATATACCTTCTTGATCTGGCACATAGGGCTGTCTATGGTGGGGCTTCATCAGTGGGGTATTGGCTGTGAATTCATGGTGTGTGGTGCCAGTCTACAGCGGGCTATGCCACCAACGATCCCCCTGGTTGTTGCGTCAGTGGTGTAACAGCGGAGGCCATTAACGCTGTTGTAAGAAGGGTGCAGGGTTTTACTAGGTACATACTTACCCGCATAGCTTATGTTCATAGCACAATGCCCACCTTATGTAAATGAAGCTTGCTTATTGCATGATTAAATTTCTAAAAGACTTTGAGGGTCATTTAATAAGACCGGCTAATCACGCTGGTCTTAGATTCCCCCCTACGCTGCCTGCAGATTCGGCTCATTTATAATGAGGCACATCTACGACAGTCCATGCGCAGGAGTTAAAGAGGACTTTTCACCACTCCTGACATGCCTGTTTTAATAGCTTCATGCATTCCCAATGCATCTATTCTTATGTCTGTATGTTATGCCATTCCTTTATTATTTGCACTAGAAGTTATGAATGAATTGCTATTTGCCTTCAGTAAGGGAACAGAGGGGAGGTGACCAGTTGGGGGTGTGTACCTGCACAGTCTGAACATGGCAGCACTGATTGGCTAGAGTCAGTCTGTGTAGGGACACACCCAACTGGTTACCTCCCCTCTGTTCCTTTACTGAAGGCAAATAGCAATTCATTCATAACTTCTACTGCAAATAATAAAGGAATGGCACAACATAGAGACATAAGAATAGATGTTCCAGACTTTTTATTACGTGGGGAATGCATGAAGCTATTAAAACAGGCATGTCAGGAGTGGTTAAAGGTCCTCTTTAAATGTTTCCAGGTGTAAATGTAAGTCCCACCCACCCGGCCGTGCAACAATATGCAACAATATTTAGTAAAAAAAATTTTGACCTCCCTTGTGTTTGAAATCTTTAACCGAAATGCACAGAAATTTAAGTCAAATCTGTTTTTTTGCGGACAGAAAATCGGACACGGTGTGAATAAGGCCATACTCTCACTGTTCATAAACTCTTTATTCGTTATACCAGCATCAAATCTTAACGTATAGCACACACAGTACTCACCACCAACCCTTCAGCCCTTCCAGGACATTGATCATGGCGTTGCCTGGAATATTTGCTACATCAATGTAGAACTGGTGATCAACTGTCTTTATCTTTGATCTGCTTTTGTCATGGGAAATTTATCTGCCAGCAGAAAAGAACCTTCTCCTATCTGAATAATGCGTTAAGTCTCATTCACAAGACCACAAGCCATCCGTGCTCGCATTGCAAACGGCGGTTCACAATATACGGGCACCAGCTATGTGAATTCCGTATCACAAATGCGGACCCATTGACTTGAATGTGTCTGCAATCCGCAAGATACATAGTGGAGTGGAGGCACAGTCGGAAGCCCTTCCGTGGGCTTTGGGGTCTGTGCCTCCGCACCTCAAAAGATAGGACATGTCCTATCTTTTACCGTATAAATTGCGGATCACGGACCCATTCAAGTCAATGAGCCTCTCCCACAATACGGGACTCACACAGCTGGGACCTTAGCATCGCGGACCGCTATTTCCGGTCTGCAGCTCGGGCACAGACGGCTTATGTTCGTGTAAATGGGGCCTTATTCATACAGTCAGTCAGTGATTTTGAGCTAAAACCAGATGTGGCTCTAAACACAGAACAGGTGCAGATCTTTCCCTTACACCTTATGTCTGTGGAGGCTTCCAATCCTGGTTTGGGCTCACAATCACTGATGGAAATCACTGACCAAACACTGAGATGAATAAAGCATAAGCCCTTTGTAAAGGATGACCCACTGTCTGGCGTTAAGCTGACCATTGCTGTCCATGGCTGATATCACCATTATGTGATGAGTGGAAGATCATGTCATACACAGTCGCACCAGATCCTTCAGAGCTTTTTTTTTTGTTAAAGTGGATCTAAACTTTTGAATAGTTTTATTAAAGACAGTTCTAAATGTCATTAAAATTAATGAATTGTTCATCACCAAAAAGCAATGCAATCTGTAGGGAGCATGTTATAGAGCAGGAGGAGCTGAGCAGATTGATGTACAGCTTTGTCAAAAAGATTTTGTAAAACTTGTAATTTATACATTAAAATCTCTGCTATTCCTGATTCATTGTATACAGGGCAGGGTGATATCAGTGACTGACGGATATCTAAGTATACAGACTTACACAGGGAGCGCTATCAATCACTGATAAGATGGCTTTCGTGTACAATGAAATCAGAAATAGCAGAGATTTAATGGTTTTAGTAACATTGTTCAAAGGTTCAGCTACCCTTTAAAGCTATGTGCACACAACAGTGAAAAAAGGTCAGTTAAAAATGGATAAACTGTCAGTTTTTAATAGACTTTTTTCACTGATGCCTTTCTGACAAATGGGCGCGAAAAGGGTTCCATTCACTTGTATGTGGGCAGTCAGTGGAACATGGTGGTGGCAGCAGCATGCTGCGGGGAAGCTTTTCTTCAGCAGGGACAGGGAAGCTGGTCAGAGTTGATGGGAAGATGGATGGCGCTAAGTACAGGGCAATCCTGGAGGAAAACCTGGTAGAGGCTGCAGAAGACTTGTGACTGGGGCAGAGGTTCACCTTCCATCAGGACAATGACCTAAACATGCAGCCAGAGCTACAATGGAAGGGTTTAGATTAAAGCATGTTAATGTGTTCGAACTAGAGATGAGCGAATCATGCAAAATTTTATTCGCCAAACTTTTCCTAGATTCGTATATTCGATGAATAGATTCCTTGAATTTGCGTACAAAATATACGTAATTATATTGCTTTTAGCGAACATTCGCGCAGTAATAACGAACGTTCAGGTAAAAAGGTATGCAACCTCTTTGAACACGTACACATAAGCGTACAAAGTGCGTACAAATATGACGGGCTTTGCTGGAGAGGAATGGTGGAGCAGGAGGAACGCTCTGAGTCTGACCCCTGGCTGCATATGGATACTGTATCAGCAGATGACAGCAGATCATCCGGCTGAGACTGAGATGAGCGTGCCATCCACTCCACTACCTCATCCACTTTCTCCTCCACTACAATTTTGCGCCTTGGTGGGTTAGCCTGGTGGAACACTGGCCAAGTGTTGCGAATACTACAAGTAGAAGCTCCGGCTACAGGTCCTTTGGCACTGCTGCCCTGTGCCACCTTCTCCTTTTTTTTAGAGCTCGAGGTCTGGCTGGAACTGGACCCCTTTTGCTTATCCATTCCAGACAATTTTCACTTCACTCTGTGGCCCTGCAGCTGCTCTTTGTCCCTGTATCTCCTTGTCTCTCCCTATCTCTCCCAGTTTCTCTCTCCCTGCCTGATTAATTACTGGCCCTGAACTGGCCCTTCACTTGCCCTGCAGTATCCCTGATATGTGTAATATGGATTCCCAGAGCAATTACACCCCAGGTCTCAGAGTCTCAGATCTTCACACACAGTGCTTCTGCTCGTCTCAGCAGTCGCAGCAGAAGTGATGCGTCACTGGCTTACCGAGCCTGAGCCAATCAGAGCAAGCCCTGCCCACTAGGTCAGGTGACCGCTTTCTTCCCGGGCTTTTGCACATGATAAACGAACTAACAGTAGAATTTCACAAATGAATTGAATTTGTACGCAATAATAACTTATACGTAGCAATAGTGTATAATTTAAAGGACAAAATACATAGCGAATGCGTACAAAGCCGAAGCCTAATATTCGGATTCGCTTCAAAGCTAAAAATTTCCAAGATTCGATACGAATCGGCGAATAGATTCGCTCGTCTCTAGTTAGAACCACCAATCAAGAGAGAATATACAAACACATAGGCTCAAAATATAAAAACAAGTTTATTAATGACTCATAAGATACATCATAATACAAAAATATAAAAAATTCATATATGGCGGTAGGAATAGGATGTATACACAATGCAGAAAAAGGTAACAAAGGGCGGCAGACTCAAATGGACCAGAGTCTGATAGAACATGTAAGCAAAATTGTAAAGAGTGCAAGCAGTAAGAAGGAGACCAAACACAGTCTTAAGAGAGTAAAGTGCCAAGTGCAAGCTCAATATTCAATTAAAGGGGTTGTCCAAGTTCTGGAAAAAAAATATAACACTGTAAATCTGATGGGCAGCAATATATAACTAAGTTCAGCAAGTTTTAGGCAAAAAATCTCTATTTCCTCATTTCCCTGGTTCTCTTCTGGCCTTTGTTTACATGCAGTAATAACAATCTCAGCCCCTCCCCCTTCTCCCCCCCTCTCTGCAAAGGCAGTGAATACAAGTGCTGAGTGACATGTCTGCCTGCTGGTATACTCAGCAGCATGTTGTATGTGTAGGACTACAAGTCCCAGTTATACAATGACACTGCTGATACACACAGGAAATTCTCCCTACCTGTTCTTGTACAATTCCTCTATAGCTCCTTGCCCAGCATTTGTCTCCTCTCACTGCTGCAGCTACTATTTGTTGTAAAGCCTTGAGCCCTCAGTGTGTTCTGGCTGAAGGGGTTAATGTTTTATCTGAAGAATCCAGGGAGAGAGCAGATAGCAGGGAGCCCGACAAAGAAAGGGGGCGTGGCAGTGACGTCTCGTGTACAGACTGTTATCTGAACTCTGAGGCTTGTACACGAAACATCACAGACCAGGGAGATAAGGTTACATCACAGGTCATGTGACCCTCAGTCAACTCTGAGAAACCAGCAGCTTTAGAAACACAAAGTATATGGGAAAGTTGTTATACCTGACAAGTTAGAAACATATAAAGAACAAAAAAATAACTCGGACAACCCCTTTAAATGTCTGTAAATTACCGCAAAACATATTGTCAGTCAGACTGACAACCTGCAATATAGTAGATAAATGCAACATGAACACAATGTATAAAGCCATAAAGATGGATACCGACCAGTGTTACCTTCACCCCAACGTACGTTTCGCCGCAATGGCTTCCTCAAGGGATCTTATGAGTCATTAATAAACTTGTTTTTATATTTCGAGCCTATGTGTTTGTATATTCTCTCTTGATTGGTGGTTGTATGTATGTTTATTAATGTGTTAGAATGGCCCAGTCACAGTCCAGACCTAAATCTCATTGAGAAGACTTAAAAATGGACGCTCTCCATCCAAACTCACTGAGCTTGAGCTATCTTGCAAAGAAAAAATGTCAGCCTCTATATATGTCAACCTCTTGGTCCTTGGGGGACTGAATACACAGTGCTCCAGATGGCGACATTTTAGTCTTGTCGCCATTTGCGCCTAGACCCACCACCGATACTATGCGCCAGAATTTTACAGGGGCACAGCGGGGCGAACGGAACGACGCCCGTAAAAATTGGAAGTGCTCTGACCTCCATCCCACATGCCTTACATAACCTGGTACTTAGTTAACAGAGTCTGGACCCATGAAAGGTCCTCTTGAAATTTGGCGACTAAAAATTGAATTTGGCTCCTAAATGTTTCAGTTCAGGAGCCAATGGCTCCTAGGTATTTTTTTTTTTTTAGTCTGGAGCCCTGATACAAATGAAAGCCATACTTTCCAGATTATTTTATTTATTAAAAATTTTAAAAAACCATGTATCATTTTCTGTATCACACATACTTGGTACTTTTGTTGGTCTATCACATAAAATCCCCCAAAAAATACATTTAAGTTTGTGAGTGTAAACTGAGGAAAAGTTTAAGGGGTGTGAATACTTTTTCAAGGCACTGCATAATGCTGCATCTATGGGGCGAACTGGAACAAACAATAGAAGCCATCCTGATACAGCAGCGCGTCCGGGTGCTGAAGAACGGTATCCGGCCAGCCCTGCCTTACATTTAGCCTCTTGTACAGATCATTTCTAATCCTTCTTTAAGCCCCCGTAATAAGCTCTGTTCGTGTTTCCCACTGAAGATGGCTTTTTTTTTTTTTAATTTTGCACAAAAAAATGTTTAGCATGAATCTGTTCATGGCTTGTTAATTATGCAGATTTCTCAATAATTCCCCACTGCAGCAGACTTCTTCACATACCAAACTAAATCCCGGATCCTTCTGTCCCCTTCTCCTGCAAAATGCACAACCTGAAGAAATGCCATTGTTCTGGCCCTCTCTCACATTACCTCTCTGTGACAGTGCCCCCTTCAGGCCCGTGGTGGGAACAGCCACATAATAAGAAGAATCAAGCTTCGGAGCTTCACTATCTATCCAGAGGATCTGCTCTTCTAAACTTGAGCAGATGCCCAGGAGCTATGTTTGTTCTGTCTTTGCATATTTTCATTCCAGATAAATACACGATAAACTGTTTATTTATGCCAGAAATGAATAATTTTGCAAGTGCTGTAATCCTGCAGTGACTGGGTCTGTCTATGGAGAGTGTCCTTGGAGGGACAGAGAGCTTACTGCCCCATGCCTTGTATTCCTGCTCTGCTTTCCCCTATCAGATTTATTGATGCAGCAAGGTCTATTATAGTTGTATGATGGATAATATTTTCATAATCTTTGTGTTATATATACAGCGATCCCTCAAGTTACAATATTAATTGGTTTCGGGATGACCTTTGTAAGTTGAAACCATTGTACTTTTGAGTCCACAACTCTATGGAAAAACTTGGAATTGGTTCCAAAGCCCGAAAATGTCACCCAAAAAAGGAAAAAACGAAGCTTCAAGAAAAATGAGAAGATAACTAAAGACATATAACGTGAGTTCTTACATATGACAGTCTGAGGAATTGTATATTGAATCTGGTTTCAACTTACGATTGGCCACAGGAAAGATCATTGTAGGTTCAAATTATCCTATCCGGAGGGCATTGTATCTTAATGGATCATGAATATAAAGAATTAATTTACAAATTGGAGCATTTTGTAAATATATTACTCTACTTATCCTGTACTGATCCTGAGTTATATCCTGTATTATACTCCAGAGCTGCACTCACTATTCTGCTGGTGGAGTCACTGTGTAACATACATCACATTACTTATCCTGTACTGATCTGAGTTAAATCCTGTATTATACTCCAGAGCTGCACTCACTATTCTGCTGCTGCAGTCACTGTGTACATACATTACATTACTATCCTGTACTGATCCTGAGTTACATCCTGTATTATACTCCAGAGCTGCACTCACTATTCTGCTGGTGCAGTCACTGTGTACATACATTACATTACTTATCCTGTACTTGATCCTGAGTTACATCCTGTATTACACTCCAGAGCTGCACTCACTATTCTGCTGGTGCAGTCACTGTGTACATACATTACATTACTTATTCTGTACTGATCCTGAGTTACATCCTGTATTATACTCCAGAGCTGCACTCACTATTCTGCTGGTGCAGTCACTGTGTACATACATTACTTATCCTGTACTGATCCGCATTATATCCTGTATTATACTCCAGAGCTGTACTCACTATTCTGCTGGTGCAGTCACTGTATAAATACATTATATTACTTATCCTGTACTGATCCTGAGTTACATCCTGTATTATACTCCATAGCTGCACTCACTATTCTGCTTGTGCAGTCACTGTGTACATACATTACATTACTTATCCTGTACTGATCCTGAGTTACATCCTGTATTATATTCCAGAGCTGCACTCACTATTCTGCAGCTTCAGTGTAGTTGGATGTGCCTTCTTTACACAATAGAGATATATTTCTACATATTGTAGATGCACTGGTGAAATAAAACATGTTTGCAAAAGTGCCCATACCCTTTAAGATTCCTTGACGTGGGTTTACAGCTACAACAGCTGGGAGTATGTCCTTGGTTAGATTTGCCAGAATTTGCTTGGTCTTAAAGGAGAACTACCTTTTTCCTAACAGAAATTTAAAGGGTTTTCTAATGTACAGACTGGAAACTCTTTGAAGTATTTACTAAAGCCTTCTGACTCCTCTCTGGAATATCTGCTTGGTAAAATACCCTCAGAGGGCACCAGTTTAGCACTAAATTCCAGTAGAGTCATCACGTCAGTTCCTTTTGCAGGGAAAGTTGGCCTCCTGTCCTCAGCGCTGGAGCAGGGGTGTTTGGACCTTATCATACACACCTTATGTAGTCCACTATTATGGCTCCCTAAATATCACAAAGCTCCAGTGTAAAACATTATCCCTCGTCCTCATTTTCCCTCGTGAATGCATTTTATTCTGCACATTCATGGTTAGCAGAGCCCTTCAGAGCCGCCTGTCCTGGACATAAGTCACTTTTTATTATGGACTCTTTCCCAATGTTTAGCCATGACGTTCTGCGACATCGAATATGTCCCCAAGCCCTGCACATGTAGTACCATCTCCGGTTTAAAACAGGTTCGCTCCTGTAACTCGAGACTCTGTAACGGACTGCGATTTTCCGTCTTTTGGTTTTTCTTTCCATGGCGGAAGGGCTGATCTTGCCTTGATTAAATGTTTTGAAAGTCAGAGATGGATTGGGCAAGGAGAATTGATTCTCCAGGCTCCATTGCCCGACTGGCATGGAGGAATAAACCTAGAAATGTCAGTTTTATGGTATGGAATCTGCAGCTACCAGAGGAAGTGGAAAACTGGCATGAATATAAAAAAAAGTCTGGCCATGGAGATATCATATTAAATGCTGATCAAAGTACTGAGAGGCAAGAGGTGCCCCCTGAAATCACAACCTCCAGAAGTTTCTTCTGGATAAACCTTTCGTGAATTTACACCGAATAAATGCTCGCCGCTCACAGTTTTTGATAAACTTTTACCTAGAGTTTGAGGGGAAAAAGAAATTAAAAATGTCTGGGATCCTGTTCAGCGGCTAATGAAAAAAAACGAAACATGTCTCTCGGGGCCAGGACTGAGAAATCAACAGATGACGCTATGAATATTTATCAAAGGAATCGCCCTCCGTCAGGATATTGCACAGAGGCGCTGCTGCCGTGTCCAGCTTTTCAGATGGAATTTTTAAAAAAAAATGTTTGCATTATATTGCCAGCTTATAAAAATATTGGGGGAGATTGTCAGGACAGGCATTTGTAACGCCAGTCTGGATACCGTTGGCAGTGGCTTAACATGCGCCATAGATATTTTTAAAATTTTGGCGCATCTCTGCAGGTCCACTTTTTAACAAAAGTGCGCGAGTGTGGCAGAGAAGGGGTAAAAAAGTTGTACAAAAATTTGTGACATTTTGACACCACAATTCAGACATGGGGCTTGGTACATTTAAGCACTGGAATGTTACTCAGTGTAGTGCTCATATTATGTATGAATATTCTATATATACCTGGATAATATATATATAGTATATAATATATATATATATATACAGTGGTCTCTCAAGATGCAATATGAATTGGTTCCAGGGCGACCATTGTATGATGAAACCATTGTAAGTTAAGTAATCGGTTCCAAAGCCCCAAAATGTCATCCAAGATAAGAGAAAATGAAGATTTAAAGTTATCCCACGAATAATGTAAAAAATGAAAATCAGACATCATATAATACATGACAACCTCTTTCTAACAAAGCTAGAACCAGCCCTGTACCTCACATGGATCCAGAGATCTCCCCATCCATTTCTGTAGATTTATATCAAGCTGACAGGTCAGGGGAGTGTCCTTTCTGCTGCAGCGCAGGGGGCGTGTCTCAGCTCTCCCTATCACAGCTCAGGAGGCGTGTCTCAGCTCTCCCTATCACAGCTCAGGGGGCGTGTCTCAGCTCTCCCTGTCACAGCTCAGGAGGCAGTTAAAAGTTGAAACTGAGCATGTGCGGCCTTCTCAGTGAGCAGGTCAAAGAAATAAGAAATTAAGTGGTCCTATACAGATACATTTTACTGAATAACTCAGTAGCTATACAAAATTTTTATGACATGCAATTACAAAAGTATTCAGATCCAGGGGCTGGTTTGAAAACTGTAGAACATTTTTCGTGAGACAACCCCTTTAAGAAAAATACGCAGATAACTAAGACAGATACAACAAGTTCTTACATATAACAGTCAGGAAGAGATGATAACTAGCAACTAATCCAGATATTTTACCAGAGAAGTGACCTTAATTGGTTGGATCTGAGTCTGAGACATTGTATGTTGAGTCTGGTTTCAACTTACGATGGGTCAGAAAAGACCATTGTATACTGGAAATATTGTATCCTGAGGGATCAATGTATAGATATACTGTATATTTATGTATACTTATATTTATATGTGTATATATACTGTATATGTAAATATATATATGTGTGTGTGTTTGCAGTGAGGAGAGATTACAGGAGGATGTAGCTAAAAGTGGCAGTATTCTGGCTCAGTCTGCAACAAGACAGTATTAATGCATTATTTTTATGTTTTAGACACATTTTGTGACCCACTAGACGGGATTTACACTGAGGAAAGAACCCGTTTTAGGCCCCATTCACACGTCCATATTTTTGCACATCCTGGAAAACGGTCAGTTTTTTGCGGATCCGTTGTTCCGCAAAAAACTCAGTTTTTCCAGGACATCCGTTCCGTTTTTCCGTAAAAAACGGAAAGGATGTATCCATATGTCATCCGTTTTTTGCGGATCCGCAAAAAAATGGAAGGATGAATAACATCTTTTTTTTCACCCCCCTACTGGAACGGAATCCGCAAATACGGATGACATGCGGATGCCTTTCCGCATGTCTTCCGCATTTTTTGCGGATCCATAGACTTTCATTGTGCTATGGACCGCAATTCGAGAGAAAAGTAGGACAGGAGGATTTCTTTATGCGGACAGTTGGAACGGACACATGGATGCGGACACCGCACGGTGTACTGTCCGCATTTTTTCAGGACCCATTGAAATGAATGGATCCGCATCCTATCCGTATAATTGTCCGCAATTGCGGAAATGGATGCTGAAAGGATGCGGACACATTATACGGACGTGTGAATGGGGTCTAAGGCTGAGTTCACATCACTGTTTAGCTTTCCATTCTTCTGATCCATCAGAAGACGTGAGAGAGAGAAAAAAAGGTGATCCTGTAAAAAAAAAATCGGATCCTGTTGCATCAGTTGTCATCCGATTGACCCATTTCCGTCTGAGGCTACTTTCACACTAGCGTCTATTTTCCGCTATTGAGATCTGTCACAGGGTATCAATACTGGAAAAAAAAAAAAACGCTTCCATTTTGTCCCCGTTCATTGTCAATGGCGACAAAACGTAACTGAACAGAACGGAGGCTCCAAAATGCTTTCCGTTCCGTTTGGTTGCGTTCCCATACTGGAGAGCAAACTACTGCAAGCTGCGGTTTGCTTTCCGTCATGGAAAGCGGAGCAAGACGGATCCGTCATGACTCACAATGCAAGTCAAGGGGATCCGTTTAACACTGACACAATAGAAAACGGATCTGTCCCCCACTGACTTTCAATGGAGTTCATGATGGATCCGTCTTGGGCAGGGCCAGCCTTCGGGGTGTGAGACCCGTGCGGTTGCACAGGGCGCTTCACTCTCGGCCAGTTAAGGGGCGCCCTGCCAGAGCGTCCCCTTAATGGCCCGGCCTGCTCCTGTACAGCTGTGCGCTTACCCTCTGAGTCATCCTGCGCCCTGCGCATGTATGACGTCAGCCGCACGGCACGCCGCGTCGCCCTCCGTGATTGGCTAGCAGGACCGCGGAAGGCGCGCAGCGGCGCCAGACAGTTACCTGTGGCTGCACTGTGTTAGCCAATCAGGAGGGCGACGCGACGTGCTGTGCAGCTGACGTCACACATGCGTAGGGCGCAGAAGGACTCAGAGGTGGTAGGGGAATGTTAGCGGCTGCACTGCTATAAGTGCCCCCAAACAACGTGATGACCGGGGGGGGGGGTTAATTGGGAGCGGGACTATATACTTAAGGCCCCATCCATGTACTTAAGGCCCCATCCTTATTTTGTATACTTAAGGCCCCATCCTGTATAGGATAATAGAGATGGCAGTCATGGCACACATAACTCACACATGATTAAACACCAGTGAGGGGTTTTAGTGATGTGAGCTATGTGTGTGCCATCTCCATTATCCCATACAGGACTGCCGATAGGAGGAGTGGCCATACCTTACTCTTCGCCCTCCCACCCCTTACTAGAACCGCTTAACCTTGAACGAAATGAGGCAAGACACCAGTAACGTTTTAACCCCTCTTTATTGGGCGGTGATCGGCCATAGCAGATATCAACATCAAACGGTAA